>AYEL01061319.1:0-14082 GCA_000484575.1 Olivierus martensii | reverse complement strand
ATTTCTATCGAGCATACGTTTGCGCATGCTCGATATAAATTATCGTCTGCTTTTCGAACAGATGTGAACAGCTAAGCGAGAACTGAAAATTATCTAAAAAGTTAAAGTATTTATTTAAAGATAATTTAAAGATTGTTTTAAATATACTTTAATTAGAATAAGGTAATCGATTTAATTCAATCGAACATGGACGTTTCGTGATTGACGTTAAAAATATTAAAATGCTTCTTCCTGATTGGTCGAAATATGGAGCCTTATGCACTTCCCCATTATATCATAGGCAGCAGTGCAGTAACTTATCTCTTGATTACGCATATAATTATATCGAAACTGTGCACCATTTGTGTTACATTAATAACAAAATAGATTAGTTTATTATTAATAACACAAAATTTCCCTACAGAACAGCCAGAAATTATTTTACTGTCAACATATTTGAGCACGTGACGTAAAGCTTATCTACCTCCAACGATAAGGTAAAACCTTAATGGAATCGTCCCACACTAAGCGTGTTTGAATAGACACCTGGAAAAAGCAATCGCATTGGATTGAAGTAGTGTAAGGAAGCCGAACAACTTTGACCTATAGGAAAAACTTTTTGCACTGAACTGTACATCCCATGTTAACTGCAAAAATTTACATAAATTTACTTTAAAAAAACAACAAATTATTTAATATATTTCAACTTAAAAATTATACTTTTAAATTACCTTAAATTTACAAAGTTTTCCCTCCAATATAATAAATCACAATAAAAAATTATTAAAATTTAAACAATTTGTTATTTTGATACATATTCCTTTTTCACAGTCATTAAGTAATTAACTTGATATTAACCCTTTAATGCCCAAATTATCTGTTTTCAGTAAAAAAAACTTTTAATAAAAAAAATCATATTCTGTACATATGTAATATAAACAATTTATTTTCAAAAATTTTTTGTTTTAGTACATTTAGAGTAAATAACCTAAGTGCTTCTTATTTGATACCGTGGTATGTAAAGGGTTAAGGAGATGTATGAAATTTGCAGTTAACATGGGTTGTACAACTGAAGAGGGTGCTAAGCCAAAATGCTTCTTAAATACCACAGTTAACTGCTTTAAGATTTTTGAGAAATAATTTTTGGGATTTATATTTTGGTGATTGTTAAGTCATTGCGATGTAAAAAGATGTTTTAATAAAGGCTGTGCTACAAGGAAGCCTAAAATGAATCTTGTATCTTACGATATACATCTCTTTAATATCAAGTTAAAATATAATACATAAGATAATATTGAAAATAACGATAAATAATAAAAAGCACAATAAAATAAAACAGGACAGGTCAGAGTTAACCTCTTTACATCCTTAATACCCAAGCAATCTGTACATAAATTCTAACATTTCTGTATCAGATTGCCTTTCTCCAATTATCTCATTAAGATCAGAAATGATAACATTATTTCTCTGAACTTTGTTTTCCAAATCATCTATCAATTGATAAATCTCTCTTAACACCAATATCCTGTTGTATACCATTCCCTGAACCTTCTCTATGTACTATAGATTCAATATTCTCAATTCTCCTCTCTAACTCAATAACAGCTTCATTGATATTTTCAATCGATGACTTTAATCTATTCAATCTTGATACCATAATCTCCAATTTACTATTCATATTCAAATTTGTTTTAATTAATAAATGCAAACCATCATGTAAATTAAAGTCACCATTTAACATATCAGGAATTGCATTTTCATCAAATATCTCTGTCTCCCTTGAATTGCATTCTTCATTATTCCTCAATGCTACTCTTATTGATTGGAGAATATGTTTTATGCTTTCCACTTCCTTTCATCTCATCAATACTAAAGAAAAAGAACTGCTTATCTGAAAATAAAAACCAAAATTATTAGTATTCAAAGTAAAAACAGTAATGGATAGCCAAATGAAATTTCCCCTAAAATATATTAACTTCTCTTTTTAAATGAAAACTCCCATTTTTTTATTGCATATTCTATTAAAAAAAAATAAACCTTTTATCCGAATCATTTTTCGAAAAAAGTGCTTATCACATCTTGTGACAGTGTGCTAAGCAATTGTTGAAGAATTCTGATTTAATTGGATTTGACACATCAAGTATTCTGTCACATAGCACAACAATTTTTGCAGGTTTTGATTTGTAGACCTTACTCTTCAAATATCACCAATAAAAAAAGTAATTAGGTTAGATTGCAAGATCTAAGGGATCATTCAATTCTTCCATTCCTTCCAATCCATTTAGCAGGAAATGTTTGATTTTGGAAAGTTACAAACATTTAAAGCATAGTGCAATCCTGTTTCAAAAGTTTCTCCAAGTACATTTTGAATAGCTGGTAATACTTTGGTTCTTAGTAAGTGTAATTTAATGAATTTAAATTACCATTGATAAAAACAATCCCTTAATGTTATGATTTATTGTCCCACCCAAACTTATTTTCTAAGAGTACTATGCAATAAAAATCTTCCTCATCCAGTGGATTTTTATTAGCCCAATATCTGCAATTTTAACAATACACAAATCCATTTAACTCAAAAATGGTTTCATCAGAAGAAAAAAATCCAATTGAAAAATTTTCATCACACCATGTCATCTTATCACAAAACTCAATACTATTGTCAAAATCATCTGAGTTCTTGAGCCAAGTAAATTTTATATAAAATTTTTATCTTCATAATTCTGCTAGCCATATATTATCTAATTCAGTTTGCTGATCCATTTTTGAAAAGGAGGATATTCAATAGCAGTTTGAAAAATTTCTAAAGCTTTATCATTGCTGAATACAGATTTCAGTCTTTCAGATTTTGGATCATCTTTAACTGAAAAACACTCTTTCAAATTGTGATAATGTTCAGTGTACAATAGATTTTGAAATTGGAGCATAATCAGGATATGTATCATTGAACAGATTAACAATTACATTGTAAGATTTAATTTTATCAGTAAATTCTGCATCGTAAGAATAGTAATTTTTTTCTCATTCAGTTAAATGTATTTTTAACCAAAATTAAAAATTCTGGAATATTGTCAGACAATCTCCTCCTCAATAGTGGTATTAATACTCGGATTTTTCAAGCCACTTATACCTTGTGATAAGTGCACTTTTTGAAAAAGTGTTTCAGATAAGTTTTTCTATTTTTTGTGTAAAATTAGAATATGCAATAAAAAATGAAGTTTTTTTTATTTTTATATCAATTCAATTTTTATTTTATATCAATTCAATTTTTAACTGGGTCCCAGTTAAAAATTGAATTGATCTTTGGATCATTGTCAGCAGTGCTATCTATGATGAAACAGATAGCACTATCTTATGCATCTTTTTCAAAACCAAGTAACTATTTTCTAAAACATTTTTCATAGAATGTGTATTTTTCAATGCATTTAACGCCTTCTGGATTATTTGGGATGCACTATATAAATTTTTTTTTTTTTTTATTTTTTTTTTTACAATGTCATAACTAAAATATCATATTTCTAGTATTCCTTTCACTTTATATAATTTTTTATTTTGTGATATGGCATAGGACAAAATCAAAGGTGAATCATCTCTTGTTGCAGCAATATAGGTGTGAGTTTTTTCTCTATTCATAGGCTAAAGTTTTACTTAAATCTTTTGTATTTTTATATAGTATTAAAGATTATGGGAAAAATTTAATTATAATCCTCTAAAAATCTGTATCTTCTGTTTACAATATCACAAAAACTAAAAAATGAGCATTGCAAGCAGAAATATATTCATTTATTAACTGATTATTATTAATTCAAATATTTATTAGTTTAGGATCTATAGAATATGGCAAATAAAATGATCATCTCATAAGTTTTTTTTCTTTGGAAAGTTGACTTATAAGATAGTATTATTAGACTTGTAAGTTTTAATGTGTAGCAAATAAAAATAATTTTTATTAGCACCCAGTACCGAGAACTTTATTAAAATATTTTCAAGTTCATGTTCTGTTATTTTATCAAGTTAGATAATAAATGCTGTGAACTCAAAGGCAGTGGTTCCCAACCTTTTTTGTCCCACGTACCCCTGGATTAGGTATATCAGTTATGAGTACCCCAAAAAAAACACACACACTTACCTGTATTGTCCTTTTAAGGCATCAGGTGAGGTAAAGAAAAACATAATTTATAATATGGATAATATATTTATGTTCCTATTTTTAAATATATTATAACAATTAGAATAAGATAAACTGCTTAAATAAGTAATTGAAAGTCTTTTATTTTGATTAAAAGGTATTTTGCCATTACTAATTTTCTTTTTTGCATACCCCTTAGCAATCTTTCACGTACCCCAGGTTGGGAATCGCTGATCTAAGGATATGAAATCTTTTTATATACTTATACAATGAAATAAAAAAGATTAAAGATACCAACACTATTTTTTTTAATAGTATATAATAATATAATTGTAAACATTATAATAACTGTTTGTACCTAAGAACATTAGAACAACCATTTGTATATTATTGGTCAGTCTTTATTGTTTGTAATATGAACACATTTTTTTGAGACTTCAGGATCAGCTTGTTAAACCCCCCATTCTTCATCAAATTACTGATTTCACCCGGAGTTGGATGCCCTTAGTGTCTATTAGAATGTCCTGCTGATTGGGAAGCAGCATAAAACTATACACTCGAAAGGAAGATCTTATTGTTTCTTAGAATAAAATACATAAATGAAAAAGTATTCCATTGATATTTAAGTTGTGTATTGCACTTAGAATTTTTGATACTCTTAAGGTTTATCAAATGAATCTACTGGAGGCAAAATATGCTCCAATTCTGTATTTAACTACAGTGATACCTTGGTTAATGACGGCCTCGGATAATGACGTACTTGGTTAAGAACGAGTAGTAGGACGTACTTGATTAAGAACGAGTAGTAGTAAGAAAAAAATGTCTTGGTTAACGATGCAGGCTTTGGTTAATGACTCCTGCTTATGTGAACTTCCTACAAAATAGAGCTCTATAACAGCTCGTCATCGCATCACGTGATTCATTAGCTCAGTTGTTAATTGTTATTTTTTTTTATCACAATCGATTCAAATCCAACAATATGATTATTAAAATTAATAACAAATTATAACCATATAAAAATATATTTAAGTAAATGATAATTAACATATAGTAATGAAAACTAATTATTTAATTAATAAAAATATATTTAAGTAAATGATAATTAACATATAGTAATGAAAACATGTTGTTTAATTAATTAAAAATAGACGTACAACTGTTCAACACTTTTTAGTGTCTTAAAGATAATTTCTAGATGATTATTATTTTAAATTCTGCCAACAAAGTCTGATTCTATTGTTTGTTTGTGTTATATATTACTTGACACCTGCAAGTGGTGTGACGTCACAGTTTCGGATTCCATTAGAAGAAAAAAATGTCTAAGATCCTATAGTTCATATAGACAATAAATTGGTGAATGCGTGTTTGTTCATTCGCCATCAAAAGGCAAAATCAAATCTTATCTGTATAATAAGAGTTGAATCTATAAACTGCTTATCAGTAGCTGTTCAAGATCCTAGAGTTCATATATATAATAAATCGGCGAGTGCATGTCACTGTTTAACAGTTCATATAGACAATAAATCAGCGAATGCGTGTCACTGTTCATTCCGCCATAAAGGCAAAATCAAATCTCATCTGTATAATAATCGTTGAATCTATAAACTGCTAATCAGTATCAAATCTTATCTATATAATAATCGTTGAATCTATAAGATGCTAATCAGTATTTATCATCTGTATAATAATTGTTGAATCTATAAGCTGCTAATCAGTGTTTACGTCTGTATAATAATCGTTGAATCTATAAGCTGCTAATCAGTGTTTATGGATTCATTTGTCGAATCTATAAGCTGCTAATCAGTATTTATGGGACAGTTCATATAGACAATAAATCAGCGAATGCGTGTCACTGTTCATTCCGCCATAAAGGCAAAATCAAATCTCATCTGTATAATAATCGTTGAATCTATAAACTGCTAATCAGTATCAAATCTTATCTATATAATAATCGTTGAATCTATAAGATGCTAATCAGTATTTATCATCTGTATAATAATTGTTGAATCTATAAGCTGCTAATCAGTGTTTACGTCTGTATAATAATCGTTGAATCTATAAGCTGCTAATCAGTGTTTATGGATTCATTTGTCATAATCGATCTATAAGCTGCTAATCAGTGTTTACAGGTTCGTTTGTCAAAAAACTGTGAAATGAGCAATTGTCCTTCTAATGAAGAATGATAATTAAAAACTGTTTTTGTTAACAATTCATTTCATTAATGTTAATTTTTTTGTAGCAAATATGGAGAAATAAATATTTTTCCATATTTTTAGGACATTTTAAATGAGTTTTTTCTGCATTTTTAATATTTACTATGGTCATGGGAAGGAGCCGGAATGAATTAATCAATTTTCAGTTAAATCCTATGGAGAATCACGCCTAGGATAACAACTGTTTTGGTTAACAACGGTAATCCTGGAATGGATTACCGTCATTAACCAAGGTACCACTGTATTCAGTTTACTCCTGTCAGGTTTTAGAGATTGGTTCATTTAACTGTGATTAAATTTATAATTTGCTATTGATATAAACAACTAAGTTTGAGCTGTCCAGTTCTGTATAATAACTATAAAATTAATTATCCAGTTCAGAACTCATTAATTTTTTTACATGTTTGAGTTCATGAAAATTCAAGTTCACAACCCTATTTGCTACACATCATAGTGTCATCTCAGTGCTGTGTCATATAATTAAATCATAATAATTATATCAAAATGACAGACAGCTGATATTGCATACTGAGTGGTGTAATTGTCCTGTGGTATAAAATTCTTTTGGTTGCTGTTGGAACCACGTGCGCACTGCTCTTTCAACTGCTTCGTCGTCAGGAAAGTGTTCTCCCGAAAGATGTTTCAAAGGGCCAAACAAGTGGAAATCGCTTAGGGCGAAGTCCAGGCTGTAAGGTGGATGTTGGAGGACCTCCCACTTGAATGACCTCAGCATTGCTGTGGTCTGATTGGCACTATGAGGACGGGCATTGTCATGCAGCACCCCTTTATTGAGGAGGCCTGGTTGCTTCCGGCAAATGGCGGCACGAAGTTTCGTCAGAATTGTGCAGTACGAGGCAGACGTAACTGTGTGGCCAAGTTGCTGGAATTCAGTGAGCAGTACGCCTTGGCAATCCCAGAACACTGTCAACATGACTTTTCCGGCCAATGTTGTCACCTTAAACTTCTTGTGCGCTGGGGACGAGGGATGTTTCCACTGCATGGAGGCACGCTTCATCTCAGGCTCATAATGGTGCACCTAAGACTCATCACCAGTGACAATCCGAGAATGCATGTCGTCCCTTCAACCTGGTAGCGCTGGAGATGCTGCAATGACAAGCCCATTCTCTGGCTTTTGTGTTGTGTTGTGTAAGCTGGCGTGGCACCCAGCGGGAGCACACTTTATTGAAGCCTAGCTGCTCATGCATCATGTTGTAAGCCTGGCCATGTGAACAACCAATAGCAGTTGCTACAGCATCGATGGTTACCCTTTTCTCTGCTCGGATGATGTCTTCGACGTGCTGCAACGTTTCTGGCGTGGCGATCTCCACCGGCCGACCGGCTCTATGTTCGTCTTTGATACTTGTCCGCCCTTCTAAGAACTTCTGCACCCAATTATGGATTGCCTGACGTGACAGGCAATGTTCACCATATATGGGCAGCATTTCCTTGTGGATATCCTTTGCTTCCATATGTTTTGCCCACAAAAAACGCACAACGGCACACTGTTCTATCGTGGTACAGGTACTCAGGCATCGCCATCTTGTACAGTCATGTGTGGAATGATCATTGTGCGTCACAATAAAACTAGATAGTGCTGCTCTCTAGCGGTGACAGTTTCCTGCACTTAATTAAAAAATGAAAGTCGCAACTTCGATTTGTAACTTACTTATTGAATAACCCTCGTATTATAGATGTTAGATCTGTTCATTTTGACTTATGTATTTAGATTTAATATACAGTAGGTTTGTAGTAAATTAAAAGAAATAAACATACTGCATATATATGTTAATAATTTTGATTACAGTAGGTTCCTACTTATATGATAACTATTTTCAACACACAAGGAAATTTAAGAGAGTTAAAGTTCAATAATGTGTAAATTTAAAATATCAAAACTTGCACATGGAAACCAGAATAGTTAGATAAAATTAATTATCATACTGTGTGCAGAGATATGAAAATTTCAGGCCTAGTGATATTTTAAAAATTTTAATTGCTAAATGAATTTTACATATGCATTTTATAGAAATCATCACAAATAATATGCAGGTATTTCTGAATTGCATGAATCAGGAAATTACTGTTTGTATGTTTGTTTTGCATTTTTGTGTGTGTATTTTCATTGCTTTTTTGAAAATTTTGTTTTAAAAATGTAAATGTTGTTGTTTTATAACTTTCATAAAAATTACTTTAGATGAACTTCAGTCTACAGATGATGAAAAATTTCGCCATTCAGATAATTACATGACTGAAGCAGATGCAGCTAGTTTGAGAGGTTATGTTTCAGCATATTTTGAAAAAGCAAAACAGGTACAAAATTAATTTAAATTAATATTTTATTATTAAATAATTATAATGAAAGGAGAATAATAAAGGAATATTACATTAAAATGTATTTAATATTTTTAGCATTTTAAATCAAACATTAATAGTAAAATTGAACTTTTGATATCTTTTCATACTATACAAGAAAAATTAAAATTTTAAATTATTAAGAATTGCACTTCCTTAAATAACAAGGTGAAATTATTTAATCATTACATCTCAGATATTTGTTTGAATATATTTATTATTATTATTATTATTATTTTATTTTATTTTTTTCATTTAGAGTGGTCCCATTTCACTTAGATTATTTATGTGAATATGGACCATAAATTTAAGCTTTTGTGTAATTTTGAATGGCATGTTGTTTTGATTTTTTTTTATGTTAATTTCAAAAACATCACTGGTTTTTACCCAATTTATTCCATAGTTCATGTATAAGCTGATGTTCTCTTATTAAAAATTTTTATTTGGAAAAATTCCTTGATTTATTCATCAATATATATAGTATATAATTACTAGCATCAAAGAAATTTTATAAAAATTTTGCATTATTTTAAATTTTCATAGAAATATTATTCAAATAATGAACTAAAAGATAGAAGGAAAATAAAATAAAATGCACAAAATAAGATGATGTATAATCTTTCACTTTAGGATAAACATATATAAAATGATAAGCATTGAGTTTTAAGTTATAAAATTTACTTAGCAAACTGCTTTACTTCTAAAATATACAATGATAAGAACAGCACTACTATGCAGTAAAGAAAGAGTTTTATTTATCAAACTTTGTAAACGTTTTTGGTCCTAGACCATCAGGCACAATTCCAATATTAACGGAATTCTAAATTAGAATGTTACAGGCACATCTATAGTTCGATTACGATTTTAGAATACATTTGTTTGAATTTAAAGTTTCAAAATACAATCTGGTTAACATAAATATAACCTACATTACAACTAAGGTGTAGTTAACAACTAACAATTACACGTTATTAAATTAAATTATAAAGTAAAAGATGTAATTAAATTAAATTCACTGTTTTTCGGTTATACAACCAGTCTATTAATCTACACTTAGTTTCAATCAGTTCTTCTTTATCACTATTAGTATTGTTTACTTAGCACATACTTCCAGGCATCTGATGGCTCCCAAGCTAGTTTATCGTTTATTAATCCTTCCTTCTCTTTCCTTTTTATGATCTCCAATGATTCAGCAATTGTTGGTTGTGTATGGGGGAGGATTCTTTTTATTATTTCCGCTTTTTCCCATTGAATATCTATGTCCTTAGCATACGCCTCTTGTGCAAGCGATGTAGTTAACTTGGCTTGTTCTATATCTTTCTTATGCTCTTGTAGCCTCTTAGATAACTTTCTAGTTGTAACTCCCACATAAGCTTTCCTTTCATTTTGTTCTACTTCTTTTAAAGGTATTCTGTATACCCCTTTACGTTCCAGGTCTTTAAGGGGGTCTTTGTCATTTCGGATGGCATTAAAGACAGTAGTGGCTCTTCTAGGAGCTATCTTTTTATTCCTATTTTTTGCTATTTTCTTTACGACATTTAAGTCCTTTAGATGGTAAGGTACAGGCATATATTCTCCTTGGTTATTCCTCTCCGATCTCGTTATATTATTGTCAGTAGAAAGTTTCCTTTTTACCTGCCTTAGTATCTGTGCCAGGAACGATCTCGTATATCCATGCTGCCTTCCTATATTCTTTATGTAATCCAATTCTTTTCTCATATCTTCTTCTTTGGTACAGTATAACATGGCTCTTCTAAATAGGCTCCTGAATGCTGCTTTTTTATAGGTAATAGGATCATTTGACCACCTAGGTATGAGGACTGCTTGATGAGTCGGCTTCCTATATACTTTTGTTACAATTTTTTGTCCTTCGATCTGCAAGTGAAGGTCTAAATAATGTATTAGCGATCTACTTACCTGGTCCTTCTTTAATTTTAAACCAAATCTCCCTAGGGTGAACTCATCTGTAAAAACATCAATTCTAGACTCATCTTTCCAAAGCACCAAAAGATCGTCTACATATCTATTATACAATTTTATCTGAGGCTGGAAACGTGGGATTATTTGGTCTTCCGCAATCCTCAGTATAATCTCAGCTAGAGTGCCTGCTATAGGACTCCCTATAGGTACGCCTTTAATTTGTCTATACGTTTTCTCTCTGAATGTAAAGTAAGAGCCATGGCAGATGTGGGCTATCTCTCTTAGCAGACTAGGATCCAACTGGTCTTGTGGGAGGTGCTCCAGCATGAACCTATAAAAATATAAACATACTGGTTCGATCTCCAATGAAGGGTACAATGCTTCAAAATCGTAAGAAGCTAAGATGTCTCCGGTGTCTATTTGTACTCCTTTTATCTTTTTCAAGAATACAAACGTATCAGAAGTCGTGTTCTCTGTATTTCCTAAAATGTTATTACACCAATTGGCTATGGTCCTCTCCAGATAGTATGTCGGAGCTAGTCTCTTTTCAAATATAGGCCTAGCCTCCATTGGAGTTTTATGAGTCTTCAAATACGCAAATAATCTTGGGCTGGCAGGTGCATCTTGCTTTTTTATGTTCCAAAGCTGCAGAAATGTGGGTGCTTGATTAACCTATCTACTTTAGCTGCTAGCTTTTCTGTCGGGTCCTGCTCTAACTGCTCAGCCCTCGTGTCTTCAATATAATCTAGTAAGAATTTATCATAATCGCCTTTATCTAAGAGTACCATTTTCTTTGTCTTATCTTCTCTTGTAATTATATAATTCTTTTCTTCCATCCATCTTAGGGTTCTTTTCACATCCATCCTATCCTACTTTGCTTCCGTTGCATCTTTTCTCATTTTTTCTCTTCTTGCTTTCTGGTCCAAAAACATCCATCTTAAGTTTTCCTTTTCGAGATCATCTTGGTCTCTAATCATTTCCTCAAAAATCGGAATATCTTCCACCACTGACGTTAGGTTAAACAACGCGTATGACGGACCTTTTTTTATCAGTCTTTCTGCAAATGTTGGGATACTTATATCTCCCATTATCGTCAACACTTGGTCTAGATTAAAAGTTTTCTTTCTTGCTTCTTTAAGTTGTCTTTATAACTACTTAATTCTTGCTGTAGTACAGTCAAGGGTATCCTCCTTCTTCCTTCTAGATATTTATAATACAATTCTTCAAACTGTTTCTTAAGCTTATAATATTTTCTTTTCGCATCCGATATGGCCACTTTAAGGCATATATTTTTGGTTCTGTTGAATACTACTTTCGATCTTACCGGAAGTTTTATCTTAAAAATTGATGTCGGAAGTACTTGATTAATTTTACACTGTTTAAGGAACATTAAGGTCTCTTCAGCTTTGACTTCTTTTATTCCAGTTCTTAAACACATTCTATATAATTCCGTTATTCGTAGCTGGCTCTACTCCATTCAGCAGCAAGAATTACAGTTACAGCAAAAATTAAGTAGTTATAAAGACAACTTAAGGAAACGATACATTGGTAAATTTAAAATGGATTTTTAAACGTAGTTATATGTTTCTTAGTTAGAATCCTTTGAAAGCAGTTTTGTTAATATTTATTATAGCAATCTACTGATATCCAGGGATTAAAAGTACAAAAGTAGCAATGTCATCTATATAATTAAAAATTTATTAAATAAAATAAACAATTCTTCATAACATGAAAATAACTACAGATATATAGGTACATAAACAAAAATTTTAATGCGATATTTGGCATTGTGTAGATTTTGCAATTAATTCAAAATTTGGATTATATGACGAAAGAGATAATCTTAAAATTTTTATGAACATATTTTATTGTGAATGTAAGTTTGATTTTAAATCTATAACTTTTACTCTGTGTATTTCGGAGTCTTTCGGATATTAATTTTCATAATTGAAGAGCATCATTCGAAAATATCTTTCGATATTTCCCCTTTTTTGAAATAGCAACAACTGAATTACATATTACACAAGAGCATTTGCATTAACCACGGGAAAAAGAAATCATGTTCCCATTCATCATGGAAATTATAAGTTTTAATATTTTTCTTTTCTATGCTCATAATTATGGCTAAAAAAATTTGAATAATTGAAGAAGTTTATTTTTTAATAAATTTAACCCTTTTAGTGCGGAACAACGATATACTGTTGTCCGGACCTGAGTAATATAATAAACAAAGAAAAGGCATTTAAGCTTGTACAGCATTTGTCCAACAAAATTTTGCTTAACTCATCGAAATAATCTTCATTTATTGTTTTTGATATATTATTATATTCTACCAATTGATCTAATCTGCTATTACTTAATAAATGATAAATGACAGAAAGAACGAAAACACTAGGGATAACCTCTTTTCTTATTTCAACAAGAACACAGACCACCTTTACTACATATTGTAAAGTGGAGGTTTAACAAGCGAGTTGATCGGAAGGCTTGCGATCGACTAAAAAGCTTGTCGAGATCAATTGGTAGCTCGCGATTGATTGGTTGGGCAGCCCTGCTATAAAGAGTACTAATCTTAAGTATTCTCAGTCAGCATAGTCTTAAGAGAGATTGATATTCAAATACCATTGAAGTACTCTAGTCAAGTTTATGTTCCTTGATATCAAATTTGAATATAATTTAATTGGCGGCCAGATGGCCAAGTGGTAACACATTGGCATGCCACGCAGGAGGACCCGGGTTTGCATCCCGAGTGCAGCATCTCCTGAAAAGTTTTTTGGGATGCTGGCCCGGCCCGGCGATCCCCGTCCTTCACCATCCGGACCTCCTCCATGGGTGTGGGTGCAGCCCACGGTTGGAACTGGCTCTGCCCCTTAGTAAATCTCACTGATTTTTTTTATCAATAGATGACACCACACTCCATTCTATTAGAATACTATGTGGCAGAGCGAAACAAGCCCTTCCACAGGCTGCCTATCCCTGCAGAAGGGTCAGCCAGATTGTGGAGGACAGATCAACGGACCCCATGATAAATATTTTCAAGGGATGGGACCCGAGACTCGAACCCGGGTCCTACAGAGTGGAAAGCCGAAGCATTTTCACACGGCCAATCCAGCTGACTACTCGCACTGATTGGAAAGGGGCATAAAAAAACTCTGCAGTTGTAAATCCCAAAATTATGAATTTCTCACTACTAATGTTTACTAAGTTACTATACATTCTCTTAATAAACATAAAGAACACAAAACTACAAAAACCAGATACAAAAAAGATATTTTCTGTATATCATTGGATCAAGTATTCAAACCCACAGAGATTGCATTGACTAGTCACAGAATTTTATTGATTACATTACCATAAGTACCAATGATCATAAATCAAAAATTACATGTACATTGACTGAAAAACTGAAATGTGTGAGATTATGTGTAACTGCACTTCACAGTTTACATTCCATGAAAAATTAGTTCTGTTTTTTCAAGAATGAAAAAAAAA
>AYEL01061314.1:0-18069 GCA_000484575.1 Olivierus martensii | reverse complement strand
AAAGTTTAAAAAAACGATCTGTGAGTTGATAATGGCCTTTGAAAAGTGGCCGAAAACGTTCCTCTAAGTTAAATTTTGGTGGAATAAAGACTTTTTTGGACTGCTCAAAAGTGCTGTTAAATTCGTTTATTATTGTTTAACCTTAAAGAGCAGCTTGATGTTATTCTAATTATTAGCTTTTTACCGATCTCTCTGACTTCGTCTTCAACACTGGGCTGCTGATTTTCACACCTTACCCATTAATTATAGAAAACTATTGATCTAATGCTTCTTCAACTTCTGGTTCCTTTCCATCACGCTTTCTTTTGGATGTTCCCAAAATTTCTTTCTGTAATGCCCACTCCTTATGCAATTGATTTTCTTGTAAGAGATGTGCTATGGTAGATTTTGGTTTATTTCAGCTAGTCTACGATGGCTTGTATTAAACGGCTGGCTTTTAATTTTATCCAGCAAAGCAATTTTACTCGAAAGTATAAAATCCTTTCTTGATATCTTGCCAAAGATTTAAAAATTTTAAATAAAATCGACACTGTAAATGAATATTGCTAGGTACAGTACTGGTAGACTCTTAAGTAGACGCACACTTGCCAGACTCACGATGATAGATAACTGATTCTCATCACGCTATACTAGTGTTGTCTAATACAGTATTATGTATTATTTATCAATGATGATATTTACTTAAAATTTTACTAAAGAATGGATGTTTATATTAGTGCAGCGACAGTGTGTCAAGGATGTGTATGTAATAGGACGCGAAGAAACAACCTGCTCCATTGTGTTAGTCTGTATTGTCTTGTAGAAAGGTTTAACCTGAAAAATTACTGGTACAATAAAATGCTGTTATATTTTTTATATAAGTATTTTGTTTTAAGAAAGCACACAACAAGTATTAGTATATGTAGTGTTGCCATACTTTCAAAAATCCCTAAAATGCATCAAAAATTGAAATTCCTTTTCTGCTACTGTCCCAATTAAGCATTTAAATTATGTATTAGTTTGGTTTCTGTTCTTTGAGCTTTTCTGCTACTGGTCCCAATTAAGCATTTAAATTATGTATTAGTTTATTAATTTGGTTTCTCCCAATTAAGCGTTTAAATTATGTATTAGTTTATTAGTTTGGTTTCCGACAATTAAGCATTTAAATTATGTATTAGTTTATTAGTTTGGTTTCCATTTTTTGAAATTTGGCCCAATTAACCGGTGTCCCAATTAAGCGGAATCCACTGTATATGTTTTTAGTAAATAACATCTTATTTTTGGAATAATGTGACAAATATTTTTAATTAACAATAGAAACAATAAATTTATTTTGTATATATAATTAAAATAATAAATTTTATTTCAGGTTCATGCTACTAAGCCGCAGGCATCTCGTCATGAATCTGCTGAAATATTTGTAGTATGTGAAAACTATATTGCTCCTGCAAAAATTGATCCAAAATTTTTTAATCCTAAATACTTATTTGAAGAAGTTGAACCAGAACCCAAAGCCACTTTGAATATTCTTCATCCTGAAAAACAAAAGAAAAAAGCAGAAGGTTATCCAGAAGGAGATTATACTCTTTATAACAAGTTAAAAGTATCAGAATTTATTGCATCTAATAATTTTATTGAACTTCTAGGAAAGAATAATGAGGTAAATCTGTTTATAACTGATTAAATAATTTACATAATAATTTTAAATATTAAGAAAGTTTATAGTAATAGTTGGTTTTTTGTTAAAAGATCATTTTTGATGATCAAAAATTTGAAAATCATCCATTAACAACAAGGGAAATTAAAGAATGCTGTAAAGATATTAAAGTTCTTGGAAAGAATGATCTTAAGTGAGTAATTTTATTTAAAAAGAATTATAGTAAATATATTATCAGAATCATAAAAGTTTTCATATTTTCTCTTGTAAAAAGATTGCTGTTAAACTGGAGAAAAAAGCTAAAGGATTATATGGAAAAAGAGAAGAATGAATTGACAAAGTAAAAATTGTTGTATTAGAAATTTCATTTTATTAAATTTCAATGATTTGTTTATTAAAATGCTGAAATATTAAAAAGTTGTTTAGAAGAAAAAGAAGAAATTCCTGATACAGATGAAGAAATTTTGAAAGAAACTATAAAACTTCAGAAAGAACAAGAAAGTGAATTAAAGAGAAAGAAAAAAAAAATACTTAAACAAAAAAGAAAGTTAAATGAGAGAATTAATTTGAAAATGGTTATTAAAGATGATGAACCACTTATACAAGAAGATATTGAATTATTTCAACTTAACAGAATTAAAAGAAAAGAAGTAAGTATAATTATTTAGTGAAACAGTCAATGAAATATTAATATTTATTAATTCACTATTTTTTATTTTGAAATAATTATGTACTCCAATGCTATTTATCAATATTATTATAGTAGAAGGCCCATTAATGCAATCCAATATATTGCAAATTCTTATTTAACATGGGAAAAAGTATGACCCCAATAAAAAATATTAGTTTTAATGCAATTTTTATTTTTAAAAATTTAATGAAATAAGCCTAAGTCCCACATACAGAAAACTGATATGGAAAGTGCATTGCAGAATGTAAAAGCTCATTTTACATATGGAATAGTTTAAAAATTAATGAATACAAATTAAATTAAAATTATAGTTCCTCTAAAAAGATAAAATCACAGGTGGTACTGTACCCTAATAATGGCTGCCATCAAATGATTCCCTATATAATTCCTTATAGGAGTTTGTTGAGATATACTCCAAGGTTATAACATTAAATCACAAGATTTCTGATATTTATATGAATAGGTAATATCTAGTATTAATTATTTCTTATTTTATGTATATTGCAGTTACAAGATCAATAACTGATTATTGAATAGTTACACAGTTTCTTAAATAACTGAAATGACAACCCTAGTATACAGTAATAATGCATTATATTACAGGCTTTTTCCATTTCCACACTACCTGTTATTTTGATACCCTATAGTCATATTCTGATATATCCTGATTAAGTTATAATGTGGGGGGGTGAAGTATGTCCTCCAACAACTATGTTAAAGACGGCTTCTACTATGCTTTTTTATTTGACATCATAAAAGGAGACGGACATTTGTTAGTAAGACTGGTCTATGCTTACAACTCGCATTAATCAAATATTTGCTCGCACTAACTGAAAAACGGTATCAATTTTATGAGTCGCACTAATCAAAATCGCATTATTTGAACTTGCACTAATTGAGGCCTACCTGTATTAATTAAAGTCTTAAACTGAAACATTTAAATTTTTTTCTGCAAATTTATAATCCATCCCTGATAATTGATTTCTGAATTTCCTCGTGTATAAATGCTAAGTTATTTTCAAAATTAAAACTAATATATTTTTTAAAATAATAAATTAATCATTGTGACTTTATTTTCTTTTTTAAATTAGGAAATTTTGGTCAAATTATTTGTTGTCATAAATGTTTATAATCTATAAAATTATTTTATTTTCAATAACTTTATTTATAAAATAAATAAATTATAAAAAAATAAACAATAAATGAAATTAAATTTTTTAGAAATTGGAATTTAAAAGGAAAAATAAAGAAATTAAATATTTTATACAGTAAGATTCTGTTTAACATGGGTTTTACGTTCCAAAAAAACCAAGCACTAAATGAAACAGCATTAAACGAGGTCATTTTAACATGTAAATAATGGGAATAGGTGAAATGGGACAGTGAATAAAAAAATATATATACATTTTATTTTGTAACATGTATTATTACTATTGTATTACATTAATTATAGACAGTACCTTTTTTTATTTTGTAACATGTATTATTACTATTGCATTACATTAATTATAGGCATTTTTATTGCTAATATCAATTTGTATTCATAAATCATTCATGAAAATCAAAAATATTCAAATAAATAATTTATGTTTGTGATGAGGAAGGATTCATAAATCATTCATGAAAATCAAAAATATTTGAGTAAATAATTTGTCTGTGTGGAGGAAGCTTCTTCCTCATTTGATACTTTGTTTTTCTTTAAGAATCATCTAATGAAAAATCGTTTCCCTTTTCCTCTTTCATTCAGCAAGCAAGTGTCGCTGGTAAGACATCGCATCCATGACACTTTGTCTTGCCTTTGAACTTCTATCAAAATTTGAATCATTTTGTATAAACTGGTCTATAATTTCCGTAATAATGGCTAAGCTTTAACTGTAAAATAACGTTGATGAACGATCATAAATATGAACTGTGACTACCGCAGACTTTTGTATGTACTGTACTGAACTGATATCAAACGCATTCCGAGATAGCATAGGAGTATCAAAACAACAAATTAGTGCAATTTCGGATTTATATGAGTATAACAGTTTTGAACAACTGCACCAAAGTGAATCAATAAAATATATAGAATTAAAACTAACCGCGTTATATTGAAACAGCATTAAATGGAGTCTTACTGTATTAGAATATTTAATTATAATATTTTTATTATTATATTAACTCTTTAACAACTAAGAGGTAAAATTCACATACTTTGATCAACAGTATATTGGTAAACCCTATTAGATGTTGTATTTAGCAATTTCTATTGATAATTATGATATACAGCAAATACATATATACCAGGACCTACTCTGTTTTTTGCTGCTCTAAACAATGCTGGTGTCACTCCTTTCCATGTTAAAGAGAAATTTATTCAGAAAAAATGCAATTTATTTTGTATTGAAGTTCAAGGGGCAAAGTTTTGAGACAGTAAAAGAGATTGAAGCTGAATCACAGTGCTTGACCGACTTAAGAAAGAAGACTTTGTGGGACTTTTGGAAATGCTGGATTTACTGCTTTGATATAGGGGCATCTATGCTGCTGTTGAGATGATGATGCATAATAATGTCACACATTTGTTACTTAATAATGCGTTACAGTTAAACCCCGATAAGATAAGAAGAAGTTAAACCCCGATAAGAAGCCTCCACCCTCGCTGACTGCCAAGAAATTTGGCGGAACAGATCTTCCCTATGTTAATGGAATAGGCTAACCCCAATAAGACGTCATTCGCCATCCTCCAGTAGAAACATCTAAATAAATATTCCTTTTGGTATTGTGTTAATCTGTGAGAGGCATATAAGATGACCCACATCCCAAAGTTCATCAGTAGTATATATACAGTATTAAATGCAAATGCTCTCTGGATTCATTCATAACCAGTGGGTGGGAGAGATGGAGTTAATGGATAATTATGTGACTCTTTAACTCTGATTAAAGAGTCAAAGTCACATAATTATCTTTAATAAAGAGACACCTAGATTGTAGAAAATTTAAGACCATAAGAACCAGATCGTTTCCATCATTTATTGCATACTGAGTAAATAAGGATACTGTACAGTAAGTTGTGTACACTATGTTTTACAGAAAACTCAAATTAGAGGATCAGAACAGCAGATGAACATATTTTTTATATAGTACTGTACATATACGATATGTATACTATACTGTAAAATATAGTTTTTTAGAAATGTTAAGCTTGAATGCTAAATATAAATATACTGTATTTTATTAAATTTAATAAATTTGGAGTTAATTTTCATTTTTAGCCATCAAAATTGTCCCCAAAGAGATGGTGGTGTCTTATCGGGGTTTGACTATATAAACTGGCTGTGATATGCAACATCATCCATTATTATGTCATGATGGCATCACATTGGGACTAATGTTGAACATCAATAGGAAAACATTGATGTTTAATATCGATAAAACCATCGAAAGATAACATCAATGTTAGAAAACATCGGTTCCAAAAACATCAATTTTTTTTTTTTTTGAATGCATTGTCAGTAACAGCTGCATTGACATATTCTTCATCTATTTCCCAATATTTTATCAACTGTTTTAGTTTATTAGCTAGATACTTGCTAATATACTGTTCTTTCAATATAAAAACATCCAATGCAACATTTCATAGATTATTTTCTTCATCTATAAAGTGGACAATCAAGCTAGTATAACTCCATTTCTGGATGTCTGTTTCTAAATCAGTTGTCAATAAGCAAAATTTCTGTTTGAGCTGTTGTTTGACTATGGATACCATATTACTATATTTATTGGAAATTAATCTTTTAATGATTAGTCGAGAAGAAATTTTGTACAAAGATGTTATTTTCTTTACAAAATGTTGAAAGCCCTCATGATCCAAATACTCAATGGCTTATTGTCTTTACAAACCATAAATATGAGCTTGATTTACCTTATTTTCTGTTGATTCTACTGATTTGAACTCCTCAATGCTCCTAAACATCTCAGAAATTTTTCTTTGTTTTCTTGGGTGATGATGATGCTTTGTCAGTGTCTTGATAGTGTTTTTATTTCTTCTGCAAGTCTTTCTGAACTCCAAGAAGTTATGGATGTTTGCTTTCAAGATGACACCTTAAATTCGTGGTATTACTACTAGTTTTCAGTTCTTTTGAATAATATATGCAAGTTGCAGAAAGTTGCTTTTATTTTTAGCAAAATGTTGCCACAGAAAGGTTTTTGGAGGCATACTTACTGAGCCACAAAAGTGTAAATACTTTGAAATAAAAAAAAAAAACTGATAGTGTTTTGAATATTAATTAAATGATGATGATAAAGTGTCTCACGTGACAAATATAAGCACTAAATCAATATTGCCAGATGGATTTTTCGATTTTCCTAATGCAAAACTAAAAAATTAAATAAAATCATCATTAATTATAAAAAATTCCATTTATAAAAATATTAGGTAATATTACATAACCCAAACGTCAATTCTACTACATAAACAGAAAAAGCATCGAACATCGGTACCAAAACATCAATGTTCACAAAACATCGACCTCTAAACATCGAACATCGATATCAAAACATTGATGTTTTTAAAACATCGATGTTTGATATTCAACACTAATTGGGACTATGATGTCATTGCTACGTATTGAAATACACAGTGTTGTGTTAAGAAATCAGATAAGCCATATAGTACTACTACATTGCTAACACTTGTTAATAACATCTATTAGCAATAATATAAACTAAAATTGTGATAAAAATGTAATTATATCCTGCAGGATTGGTCATTCCCTTTGGATTAAAGCAGTGGTTCTCAACTTTTTTTCCCCCGGGCTGCAATACATTTTTTGCTACATTAAGCGAGCCGCATATATTTGGCTGCTATATTAATCAGGCTGCAACATGCTATATCGACAGTCAGCAATCGGTTGCTATCACCTGGAAGAAAATCTGACTTCTAAAAAATCATCTAAAAAAAATCTTGACTTCTCAATTCATGAATGCCATAGGTCAGTGTTTTCCAAACTCACCTATGACCTGTAAAATTTTATGACTGAATCAGGAAGAACTAGCAAATTAGGAAAATTCTACTTTTTCCAGATTTAAAAAAATTTTTATATCAATTTTTATTTTTTGCATGTGGTAGAAAAATTCTGCACTTTCATTAAATTCAGGACTGTGCGTTCCAGGCCACACGTAATAGCTTGGCGGGCCACAGGTTGAGAATAGCTGGATTAAAGAATATGGTGTCAGGTGTCCTTTAATGGGTAGAACATCCCTAATGATTTTAAAGAAAATTGATAATTAGTTCAAAAATTATTAATAGGGGACAGAAATTGGCCTGATCTTATATGCTTCCATTTCCTTCAGAAAATAGGTTAATAAAAGTGTCACAACACCTTAGTAATATTATAAGAACACAGTTACAAGTATTGATTCAAAATTAAGTAAAATATTTTCCAAATTTGCAAATTGAAAACTTTGACTGGATAAGAAACCCATTTTTAATAAATAATAATTCTTCTTTTAATTTATCAAACAAGAAGAGAAATTAATATGTTTAATTTTAGACAGAAGTTTAAAATTGAAATTTTTATACTTTTCCATTTTATATATATGAGAGTTAGGATTTTCAGTCATGAATAATTTAAAAATAAAAATGCCCAAAACTGGAGACCCTGAAGAACAATATGCATATAAAATTTTCTCAGATCAGACAAATTGCACAAAAACAGGCACAATTATTTTACTAATAATGTAAATTTTGTAAAATTTATATCAGTGCAGTTTGTTTTTTTTCATTATTATTTCTTAGAATTGCTTTTTTAATATTTCAGTTCTAGTCCACTAGACCATTAGAACTGAAATATTAGAGTTATAATTTTTTCTGATTTTTATATTTATTTTATGTAATCATATGTTTGTATTCAAATATATTTATGTGGAATAACAATTAAATTGGGATTTTGCAAAACCATATAATAAATATTTTGTATTTAATTATAAAATAATTTTTACTGTAATATCTGTTGAATTTGTTAAAAGTGCCAACAAAATAATGGCAGTCCATATGTATGCCATGAATTCAAATGTTTAGAATTACTTTTCTAGATAATGATATATATAATTATTTATTGTAAAAATGGAATTAGAAATCCCGAAGTTATTATTATTATCAAATAGATAAAGAATTTATTAATGAAATTATGACAAAATTTAAACATAGATATTTTATATTTATTAATTATAATAAATTAATGCTTAAATTATAGGATTTAAACAAACTTGATGAAAATGATCCACATATATTAGCTGATGATCCTGATGATGGAAAAATAAATAAATTAAAAAGAAAATGGGCAGCATATAATCGAGATGAGAAACCAATTGATTGGATTGAAACTGAAATAGAGAAAGATGAGGAATCATATGCTAGGTATTTTAAATAATTAAAATTGTAATTACTTGTTTGAAATTTTGTAAAATTTTTATGCAAGTAATTTTTAGAATTTGAAATGAATTTATTGAAATTTACTGTTATTTGTAATAATAATCAGTACGATAATTAAATTTAAGTTTATTGAGCAAAAATAAATTTTAGTTAAAAATATCAATCTTAATTTGGAATCATTTTTTATTAAAGATTTTTCATAAAATTTACATTGTAGCCTACAACTACTAAATTCAAATATTTATAGTTATGTAATTGCTAAATTTAATTGATTTGGAAATTATTTTTGTTCTTTATCCATTATATATATATATATGTAAGGAGACAAAGAGATGTAAAATTATTTCGCAATTTTAAAAGAAGAACAGACAAAGAAGACACAACATCCAGTCAGTCAGGACGCCACATACCAACTGTTTATTTTTCTTTTCCTCTCTCCCCGTTACAACCAACCGTGTTTTGTTTACATAAGAACCGAGAACCGACCTCTTCCGACAAATATCTTACATCTTACAATTTAACAGCTTAAAACTATAAAACATTTATTTTTTCCCTATATTCTCCCCCCTGCAAAGATGAGGTTATGGGGAGTAGATATAAGATAACATAAATTCTAGAAATATAAAACTAAACAATAAAGTAATAAAAATCACATATATACTCATAAAATGACAATAACATTGTAGATGATAAAGATAGTATAATTTAAAAATTGTCATTACTTGTACAACAAAAAATGTCTTATAACCAAAACTCGAACATAGAAGGGTGAATTGGTATTTTCTCGTTATCATCATTAAGAAAAGGATTTGTATTAAAATTTAAACATGGTTGTTGTTCACTGTTATAAGGTAGTATTTGTGATGTAGTTATATTATCCGAACAAAATTGTTTAAAAGGATTTTTAAATTGATATTCAAAAGGATTTTTATTAATATTTATAGATTTAGAAGTACTATTGTCATTGAACGGATTTGTGAAGCAATAACACACATCATCGTCAATAACAGGATCATTCTCATCATTAAAATATGAGAAAATGGAGTTGAAAGTTGACAATGAATCATGTTCAAGGGAAATATGGTTAAGTTGTGTTTTTGTCTTTAATTGAAAAGAATCTGATGAATGGAATTCTTTCAGTTTACTAACATGAACTATATCAGTTTTTTGATGTAGAACTTGATTAGGTCTATCTATTTCAAATGTTACCTGCGAAGGTTGAGATAAAATGGTAAACGGGCCTTGAAATTTCGGAGTAAGCTTCTTCGTATTAGGGTAGAAAAATGTCTCCACTAATACTTTGTCACCGACCTTAAATTTTGAAGGAGGATGATTTTTATCATACCTTTCTTTATTCTTAAAATGAACCTGTTTATTCTTTTCAAAAGCTTGCTTGCGAGCTTCTTCAATAGGGGGATAAATATGAGTATCTGGAAAAATGTCATTTTTTGGAGATATGCCTAACATTAAGTACTTGGGAGGAAATCCAGTACTTGAATGAGGGGTAGAGTTATATTCATCTACAACTTCACTCATGAGTTTTGGCCATGCAACGTTTCTTGTAGAATTAAATTTGCATCTTAATCTGTTAATTAAGGTAGAGTTAGTTCTTTCCACAAGTCCATTCGTTTGTGGTCTGTGGGATGATGTAAGTAATCTTTTTACTCCATTTTTTTCCAAAAACCTTTTATACTTAGGAGAAAGAAAGGAAGGTGCTCTATCACTCAAAAGCATCTTTGGTTTCTGAAATTGAAATATTTGTTTAAGGCAATTTATATATGTGTCAGCCGTAGTAGATTTACCTGGGAACGTCCAGACAAATTTACTGTGGTGATCTATTACGACGTGAATCAGATTTTTAGAAGAGCCTTTATAATTTAATCCACCTACTGTATCAATAGAGAGAAGGTCAAAAGGCTGAGTAGCAGATGGTAATTCTTGTAATTCCCCATACTTAATCCTATTATCTCTAGTTTTATTTTCTTGACAAGTGACACAGCATTTGACAAAATTTGCAATATCAGTAGACATGTATGGCCAATAATATTGAGGATAAATTATTTCTATCATTTTGCGACAACCAACGTGTCCATAAACATCATGTACCTTTTCCAAGAGTTTACACCTTAAAGACAGTGGAACAAATATTCTTTTAAAGCCTTTCTTTTCAATTATCCAAACACCATTTTCTTTCCTTAATTTTGAATTTGAAATTTGCTCTTCATGTTGTTGTAATTCATCTAATGTTAAAAAATGAACTATTGGGCTACGGGAGAGCATATCAGCTTCAAAATTAGAAGTTCCTTTTTGATAATGAATTTCAAACTCATATTGTGATAAAAATAAAGACCATCTAAACAGACGTCCAGACGGATTTTTTACCGTTCTAAGCCACTTTAGGGGAGCATGATCTGTATGTAGGTAAAACTTCCTACCATGAAGATAGTGATGGAATTTTTTGATAGAGTCAATAATTGCCAAGCATTCCAATTCAGTGACACTATATTTGGATTCATAATCATGCAATTTCCTTGAATAATAAGCAACGGGTAAAAGCGTTCCATTTTTATTCGGTTGTTTCAAAACTGAACCTATTCCTTCTTGAGAAGCATCGGTAAAAATATGACAGTCAAGTTGAGGATTATAAAGGTTCAAAACTGGTTGGGAAGTTAAACAATTTTTTAGTTTCTTAAAAGAATTTTGACAACTATCTGTCCAAATAAATGGAATATCATTTTTTAAAAGTTTATTTAAGGGTGATCTTAAATTTGCATATTCAGGAATGAATTTATTATAGACATTAATCGATCCTAAAAAACGCTGTAAACTTTTTTTGTCTTTAGGTATTGGAAGTTTGTGAATGCTCTCAAGATGCGGTTGACTAGGTGTATAAGTACCATTCTCAATGTCATATCCTAGGAAACTAATTTTAGAAACTGCAAATCTACATTTAGACATATTTAATTTTATGTTTTCTTTTAAAAATACCTCAAATATCCTTTTTAAATGCTGATAATGAGTTTCAAAGTTTTTGGAATGAACAATCACATCATCAAAGAAATTTAAAGCAAAATCTATGTTGTTTCTTGCTAAAATAAGTCTAATTGCTCTTTGAAATTGAGAAGGGGCATTTTTTAATCCAAAGGGTAGTCTATTCCAATGATATAGCCCAAAATGTGTGGTAAAAGCAGTTTTTTCCCTATCTTTTTTATCAATTACTAAATGCCAATATGCATTCTTAATATCTAAGGATGAAAATACCCTTGATTCACAAAGTCGATCAAGAACATCATCAATTCTGGGAATCGGTTCATTATCAGTCTTTGTTATAAAGTTCAGTTTGCGATAATCTACACACATTCGGGATCGCTTCCCGGGTGAATCACCTTTCTTAGGAACCATGGTTATGGGAAAAGCATAATTACTAAAAGAAGGTTCAATTATACCTAATTTTAAAAGTTTAGAAATTTGAATTTTAATTGTTTCATTATCTGAAAATGAGGTCCTATATGGCCTAAGGGCTATAGGTGCATCAGATGTTAAGGTTATAGAGATAGGCTCTATCTGGATTTTACCGACATCAAACTCAGATTTTGCAAAAATATTCATATTATTCTGTATTAAATCATAAAAGTCATTTCTTTGTTCGCACGTTATGTTTGGGTCACAGACTGAGTCAATTAAATTAATTTTCAAATTATTGCAAAAAGAGGACCTTGTGGGAAAAAGTTGTTTAGGTAAAGTCTGAATTTCCTTATAAAAACTATTGTCATCTCCAGTGGAGTAATTTACGTTATTTGTTACATAACTAGAGTTAGACTTAAATGATGACTTATTATATTGATTAAACTGAGAATCATGGGAATTAAGATAGTTATTAAATTTATGCAATTTAAAGGGGAGTTGATCTAAAAAATTATTAGGATTAGGACACTTCTGTGTCTTACATAAATATGAAATACTTAATAAATCATCTTTTACAATACTCAAGTCAAAATTAAATAAAAATTTACCCCGTTGAAAAACCGTGAGGTTCTCGAAATCAATTTTTAACTTAAAAAGATGCAATACAGGAAGTCCAAGAATAATATAATCATTAGTAGAAGGAATAATGTAAAACACAACATAATTAGTAATACTGCCCATAGTAAGACTTAATTTTACCTTATTTTGCGGCTTTATAAATCCTTCAGTTTGCCTGAGACAGTCATATTTACAAAAGGGTAATTTTATAAAGTCCCTTACTTTTGAGAACAAGTGAGCAGGAAAAACAGAAATATTGGCACCTGAGTCAAGAATTACCGGGAACAATTTATTTTCGATGACTGCTTGAGTTTCTACTAGTGTTCTTGGTTTCCCTGTAGACATTATATCCGGATGTCATTGTTGCACTGCTCCATCTTGATATCGATGAGTTGGAGTATTCAGACAGGCTTGAGGAGCATTTGAGAAAGGATTGGAGATAGACGATCCTTGAGAAGTATAAGGAGAGTGAAATGGTTCAGATCTGTTGAACATCTTCTTGGGGTTGAATATACAGTCAGTATGAAAATGCATAGCATTAAGAATTCCCCTTAATGTACAGAATTTACAAGGATATGGTGGTTTTCGGGTTTCCTTTTGAATAGCGTGAACCTTATAGTTTGGTCTTTGTTGCGAGATCTGTGAATTATTAAAATATTTTGGTCTGACAAAATTATTATTTTGTGAATTATTATTCCTTAGTCCAGCAGAATTAAAATTTTGAGGTGGTTTGATTGTTGCTTGTGCACCCTCAACACAAATTGCTGCCTTAAGCCAAGCTTCAAGAGTATTTGGTTGTGTAACTGCAATAAAAGTTTTATAAGTCTCTTCGACACCGTCGGTCAAAGCTTGAATAATATTTTCTTCGTCAATATTACAAGAAGAAGCCATGTCCATCTTTCTATTAAAATACATTTGAACACTTTCTCCTGACCGTTGGCGAATTTTGACAAAATTTAAAAATGACGAATCAATCGGTTTCGAGAATCGTGTTAAAAATTTCGACTTAATTTGTTTCCAATCGTCTTCTTTATATAACGTATTAAAATAATAAGTTAAGGCGTCGCCTTCGAGATAATTGCAAAAAATTAACTTTTTATAGTCTTCTGAAATATTTAAGAACTTACATTGGTTTTCAAAAGTCATAATCCATGCTTTCGGATCGATTTCCTGCGTGAATTTCGGCAAATTCAGTTTCGGCGAAGGTTCTTGCATCTCTGGAATGTTGGTCTTATTCTGCTTCGACATTTGGGAGTTTGGTCTGAAAATACTTGTCTTGGAGAAGTAACTTCAGCCTTGATGTGTAATACAGGTAATATAGGTACAATCCTGTCGACTTTTATATTGTAAGGAGACAAAGAGATGTAAAATTATTTCGCAATTTTAAAAGAAGAACAGACAAAGAAGACACAACACCCAGTCAGTCAGGACGCCACATACCAACTGTTTATTTTTCTTTTCCTCTCTCCCCGTTACAACCAACCGTGTTTTGTTTACATAAGAACCGAGAACCGACCTCTTCCGACAAATATCTTACATCTTACAATTTAACAGCTTAAAACTATAAAACATTTATTTTTTCCCTATATATATATAAAAAAAGCTAGTGAAAGATTAACTCAAAATTATCTTTGAGCTAATCTTTGATACTCATAATCTAATCTTTATACTTTTAATTTAAAAATCACAAGTGGAAATTAAAAACTTTCTAAAATATTTTACATTTATAAAAAAAAATTGAAATTCTTTAGAGGAAATAATTGTACTTTGCAAGAAGTCATATCAGAGATGAATGTGAATGATATTAATATATGATTCTAAATTTTCTTTTATTTTTGAAATGCATTGAATAGATTAATTGTGTGTTGATATATTCCAGTAAAACTGATTTTTTTTGTATTGTTATTAAGTTATAAAATTTATTATTTTATATTCATCCATTGCTAATTAGCAAAACCATTTTACAGTATTTGAAATCTGGTCACTAGATAAATTAATGATTTATACTTGCTGGTTGATTGCTTTATATAATTATCTAGTTATTTCGATATTTATAGTTATTTTAAAATTTATAATTTCATAAATATTGTATATAGTATATCTAAAATGAATTTCAGTTCAGAAGAAGAAAATGATAATTTTGAAGGTGATAATCCTCTTCTACTTGATTTAGAAGATAAAAAGAAAAATGCTGCAGAAAGACATCTTACAATTTAACAGCTTAAAACTATAAAACATTTATTTTTTCCCTATATATATATAAAAAAAGCTAGTGAAAGATTAACTCAAAATTATCTTTGAGCTAATCTTTGATACTCATAATCTAATCTTTATACTTTTAATTTAAAAATCACAAGTGGAAATTAAAAACTTTCTAAAATATTTTACATTTATAAAAAAAAATTGAAATTCTTTAGAGGAAATAATTGTACTTTGCAAGAAGTCATATCAGAGATGAATGTGAATGATATTAATATATGATTCTAAATTTTCTTTTATTTTTGAAATGCATTGAATAGATTAATTGTGTGTTGATATATTCCAGTAAAACTGATTTTTTTTTGTATTGTTATTAAGTTATAAAATTTATTATTTTATATTCATCCATTGCTAATTAGCAAAACCATTTTACAGTATTTGAAATCTGGTCACTAGATAAATTAATGATTTATACTTGCTGGTTGATTGCTTTATATAATTATCTAGTTATTTCGATATTTATAGTTATTTTAAAATTTATAATTTCATAAATATTGTATATAGTATATCTAAAATGAATTTCAGTTCAGAAGAAGAAAATGATAATTTTGAAGGTGATAATCCTCTTCTACTTGATTTAGAAGATAAAAAGAAAAATGCTGCAGAAAGATGGTTTGAAAAAGATATATTTAATGATATAGATGATGATGATGATGAGTTAGAACTTGAATTGATTCCAGATGATATTAAAAAAAATGGTTAGTTTGTTTTAAGAAAGTTATTTCTCTATTTTAATTATGTAAGAATTTAAATAATTTACAATAAGCACTATAAATTTTAAAATATTAATTTTCTTATTAATTAATTTGTTTAATATTTAAATTATTTAAATATTAAATCAACAATAATTATTAATATAAATAAAAGACTGCAGTAAAAAAATAATAGAGTTGGATTGCAGGTATATAGTATATTATTTACTAATTGAAATGCAGTGGATCTTCATTTAATATTGAGGTTTGTTTCAATTAAAGTTGCAATTTTCAGGAACCTATATTAATTGAAATCGGAAAACTCAGACTTAGTGTTATAATTCTGGTTACATTCCTAAAATGCTTTCTGGTATTAGAATTGATCCTAGTACAAAAAACTTTTGTCATCTAATCATTCCATTAATTTTCATTAATTAATTTAAATTTTAATTGGAAAATGTTACATAGCAATTATATTTTATGGAAATAAAATTATTTTGTAATATAAGACACTTTAAAATTTACAAGTGTTATGGCAATGATTGATTTTTCTTAATATTAGTTCTTAATCATTCATTAATAGTGTCATCATCATTCCAGTCCCTATGATATATTGACTACACATAAGGAGATTAGCCAAATTGTAGAGGAAGGAGATAGACAAGCTGGGCTCAGAATTATCTTATAGATTTTCCAAGGATGAGATCCTTATTCAGTCCCAGGGTGGTTGGAAAGTCAAAGTATTTCCATTGGCAAATCCAACAAAACATTCTATTGCATTATAGTTTAATACAGTGTTCATATATATAAATCTGATAAATTGGTTCCTTGTCCATAATATAATGAAAATAATATCTCATATTTATGCTTGAAACAAGCAATTTATATATCTTACCAGAATATCTTACCATTTGTCTTATTGGCAGTAATATATTTTTACAGTGTTCATATATATATATATATAGTATTGTATACATGACTTAGTACTCATAAAATGTGGTTATCTGGTTTTTTAAAAGTACTAGAAGTTTTCAACAGGTTTTTTAGTCTGTTTTACAGAGAAAAATGAGAAAATATAACTTTATTTCATTCTGTTGCCTTAAAATTTTTAATTTTTTAACTAATTATTTTAATTTTTGTTCATGATGTAATAGCAAAATGACACTGAAGTGATATTAAATGAAAACCTACTATATTATGTAATACTCATTTGATTGCATACAGAATTGAGCAAGAATGCAAGCTTTTAAGTTGTTTAATCTATATCAGTAACAATAATTTCATCATACCTGTATTCTTTTAACAAGATGGGCAATATTCAAAGAAGGAAAAGAAAAGAATTAACTTGGAGAAAGAAAGGCAGAGGGGGCAAAAACCACTCAAATAACTCTCAATAGTGTGCTAGAGAGTTATGGTGTCACCAATCAGATGACACCATAACACTCTAGCACACTATACCTACTTCCTCAACAGTCATTTTTTGTTTTTCATATACATCCATCTTTTATAAAGACTGAAACCCATATATCCTCAGATATTCATCCACTTATGCAAATGTAATAATAAAATATAATAAAAATAATAAAAATATTTAGTTGTCATATTACTACGTTTTAAACTAGCCACTGTGGCGGTACTACAGAAGGTCGATTGTCATTTATCACATGATATTGTTTTTAATAATCTTGTGTAATTAATGACTCATTATATCTTCAGATTTAGTTATCTGTTTAATAATTTTTGCCTGGTCCCCGTGGATGGTGATGTTATATTCATAAAATGAACTGGCCAGAGCAGTGTCAAAGGTTGCAGCTTCTATCGACCATTTATGTTCCTTAAGCCTAGTTTTCAGACATCGTTTCGTGCTGCCTATGTACACATCGTCTTTTTTTAAAGCATTATTATATATAGGTACTAGCATACCCGTGCCCGGCGTTGCTTGGGCAATTCATGGTGTGTTACTCTTTCTCTTAAATTATAACCTTTTAGATGATCGTCAGGATTTTCTTCAATGTATTCTGAAAATGTTTCCTGTACAGATACATTTTCTATTTGAAATATGTGTCTTTTCGAATGTTCACTTCTTTATCTTTCTTTCTCTATTAGAATTCTGTCGATTTGCTCGATCTTCTAATGTTTCATTTTCCCGAGTTAAACGCATTCGTTTAGCACCGGGAGTTAATTCACCTAAAGTGTTCTTTCTTTTTCGTAGCATTATGAAATTTATACAACTGTACGATATACAAAAACGTTATATCAAAACACGTGAAACAACAGTTATAATCTCGAACCAAGAATATCAAGAAATACGTGAATTAGTCTCAAATACAGATTCTTCTTCATAATAAAAACT
>AYEL01061313.1:0-21303 GCA_000484575.1 Olivierus martensii | reverse complement strand
TATGATTTGCTGAAGATGGCTTAATAAAGCTGAAAGATCTTCAAGTTTAGTAAAATATACTGTATTTTCCACTTTTGAAATTGTGCTGAATTATTTACATTTAATAAGAAGTGGGATGAAATTATGCATTGATAAAGGTACTAGATGATCCACAGAAAACAAGGGTTGCCGAGACTTTAGAAATTTTTTCTAGAAAAGCAAAAGGGATGAATATAATATACTTCAATGAACCTGAGAAGGTTGGTACGGCATGGGAGTATGAAGAACATAAAAATAGGGTCGGGCAAGTGCAAAGGGATGTGTATCCTAAGATTGGAATGTCACATTATTCTGATTTTTGGAGAGTGTTAATATAGTAATACTTGGCATGATTTATTTTTGTGCCCATATGTTATGACGCAATATGCCTTAAGTTCAATGATTGAATCTTATTTGAATTTAGAACTTTTTGAAAATTAGAATGTATTTTCGAATGCATAACTGAGTTTTATTCTTTTCAGTTTGTTTGTAGTGTTTACTGACGAGGGCTCAATAGAGCCAAAAGTACTTTAAATAAAAAAGTTTTTCTGTGTTTTGAAGAGGTTTTTGTGTTATTGCTTGCTTTACGAGCTGGAACTATTCACGTTAATGTGAAAAATATTTAACTAGGAAATTTGATGTTCAACAGTGAGGTAACTTAATCTATTTAAGTGGTTTTTGTCTTCAACAGCATACTAACATAGCCAATTTAAAATCGCACTTCTTACTTTAATAATACTATCATTCAGGTTTGTTTAAAATATTTAAATTTCTCAACTTGAAATTTTCTCAAATATTAAGTTCTTGATGTTTTTATAATGATATAATTATTATTATTATTATTTTTTATATTATTTTTAAAGATCTGTCAAATATATGAGATCAATGATTATATAATTACTTTTTATAATTGCATACTTAATCAAATATGGAATATCTAAAAATAATAATTATCTGCTGAATAAAGCAAATCTCAAATGAAAATATTTGATCATATTTTGAGTTATAATTTATTAAAAATCAAGCATTATAAAAATTTTGATAAGTGAAGTTGGTCATATAATTTCTACTAAAATACTATAAATTTTATGAAATTTCTTGATCCTAAGCAATAAATAATGATATGATTTGTTTTTCTGCATTTGAATATTTTTAGATGTATTTTTTGAAATTTTTTGAATTTATATCAAAAATACTAAGTCTAAAAACATCTCACTTGAAAGCATCTATAATCTTCTTGGTTTGCTCTAATTGATTCAAAAATAATTTCTTTAAATAATTCAATCAATATCTCACAATGTCAGGTTTCAGCTATAGCTGACCTAATGAATTTAGTAAATAATATATAATAGATTAAAGAAGAATAAATTTATTTAATAATCTTAACTTACATTGTCTCTTATCATTCTTTGTCACCACTAAAAGTTTAAGTTAACTGAAGTTGCAATTCATCTTGATATTGTCTGCTGGAAATTAACAGAAAAGAAGATGGCAGACAGATAAGGAAACAGTGTGTTATCTTACTGCTGCTTTAGTTCATCATATCAATATGTAAATTTGTCTGTTTTTCATTGTTCATCTATGCAGATCATCTGTGATTCCAGATTGGCATTGGAACTGAATTCATGTATATATAAGTCATCTGATTGTCAGTTCAAGAGAATTCACAATCCTTTTCATTGGAATTCCGTCTTCATCTGGTATTCATCCATCATTATTTCATTGCACTGTTATCATCACATGCCACCTCATCATTACAGTATTCTTTATTGTTTGTATTATTATTTGTGTTATGGAATTGTATCATTATACTAACCAAGTTTTAGTGTAGTAGAAGGCTATTCACCAAATTCTATTAACACGTCATTAAGAAGATTCTTGTTTTATGGACTTCCTAGCCATAGAGTGGACAATTAGGAACTTGTCTATGGACTAAGGCAACCTGATCATTAGCATTGCCAACTCCCAGGTTGAACATCAAGTTGACAGGTGAGCTGGATTTGGGTGCCTCAGTCTCAAATGTCACAACACTGTGGCTGGACAAAAATTTCCCTAAGAAATGATTGACAAGATTATCATAGTTGTACCTTGCCTGTTTAAATGGCAGATGATAGTTTGTAAGACAGAGAAAATTAATATTTAATATTAATTCTATAATATTTAAAAATGCAATCGTTTAACTCATTATCGTTTACATGATCTAAGATCAATTTTACAGGATGCAAGTTGTTTAGATGATTTTTAGAAGATTTATCGATTGAAGGCATTTCATTTATTTAAAACTAAAAATAGTTCTTTCCATAGGGAGTTTTTCTCCAATTGGATTTTTTTTTCCTTTTCTTACTCGTTACTTCGAAAAAATTCCATTTATAAACAACATTTTCAGAAAGCTCTTAGAATTGTTCATATAGCTCTTGCGATATTCATAATTAAAATATAGTATACTGTATATTTTTAAAAAATTTATATGAAATTTAAAAATTTATATCCCTGGAAAATAAAGAAAATATCTTTGTTGGTGGATATATTCAATCTAAGTAATAGGATGGCTTACCTTCTTAATAAATCTTTATTGTTGTTCAAATAGCCTTTTTAGACAAATATCCTTAAAAAAATACAGTAAGAGAAATTCGTAAAATCTATTTTATTATAACATAATATTTCACAGAAGCAATAAAGTAATACGAATCGTTTATTTGTTATAGTATTATATAAATTTAAAATGTTTCGTTTATATTTTTTCGACTCAAAACGCGATCAGCAATAAAAAATTTTAAAGTATTTTTATTTAATAAAGTTAACACAAGATGGCAGCACATTATGATAATTTTCATTTTTAAGTAATATTTTTTAGATTTTTATATTAGAAATAATAGCTATGTTTTATGTAAGTAAAAATTTAAAAAAAATATTTTAATTTTCATGTCTAATATAAGTAAGACCTTATATTAAATTATTTATTACTTATAAATTTATTTGATTGTATCTTAAATTTCAAAAATATATACAATACTGCAGTAGAATATAATATTTAACTGTCATAAACAAAATGTGGATAATATTACAGTTCATATAACTTTAGTAATTAAAGAAAGCTTATTTCCATCTGAAAAAGACAAGAAAATCGATTTAGAAATATTTTACGTTGTAATGTTTGAAAATTAACATGAAAGTAACTACAGTAGTAAAAAAAATGCCTAATTTTTTTATTTACTGAATTTTATTCTTTTTATTTTCTTTTTATTATTATTCTGAATTAAAAATCTCTTCTGATTCTCGAACTTCATTTTTTTTTATTTTTTTGTTTACATTTTCTTTTCTGCTTGAATCAATCAATCATTTATGAAATCTATATAACCGACAGCTTTAATAATAAAACGTTTAATTCTTTTTTTGCGTGAATTAACTTAGATTATTTTTATCTAATAGAACAAGTCCACAATAATTACCCTTTCCTTAATCAATCATCTCTAATCGCGTTAGGAAAAAAAGCTTAGAAAAATATTTCTAGCCAATATTTATTTTAGTTATTTAAATATGCCTGTAAATAAAATATCGAGCGTAATTGTTTCATGTAAATTATTTAATACAAGTTTTTCTTATTAAAATGACCACATAGATTTTTTTTATTAATAAAATTACTGTATATGATTTTAATGCTAATTACTAATTTTTAACAATATTAACCAATGGCATTTTTTGTTTCTATTACATATGAGTACTTTAATTTTATCTTAATTATAAGGGAGAACATGATTGGTCAACAATTAATATCAATGAATGTAAAAGGGTTTAAAAATTAATGCGTGACTGTGAATTATTAAATTTTTGTAAATTAAAGTTATAGTCAATGATTAATTTCTAATTCCTCTTCTTTCATTGATTTAGACTGTAAACAATTATGGTTCACGTTATAAATTATGACTAATATTGTGCAACAGGAACAAAAATTATTACAGTATTATGGAAAAATATTCTTTTTAACAAGAATATCTTAGCTAGAATAACTTACGCATATATGTAATATTTAGCTAATTATATGAATTTTTTTATATGCTTTTAGATGATAAAAAATTTCTATAGATATGATTATTAGTAATTTTAATCATTAAATTAAAATATTTTATATAATAAATTATAGTAAATGATTCTTTCATTAAATTAATAAGAAACAGAACCGTACAAATGGGGGATGCACTGAATGCACCGTACCTGATCTAAAAAGCTAGATTATTAATCTAGTATTATTAATCTAGATTAATCTAGATTATTAATCTAAATTAATTTTCATATATGGCAGCACAATATCATATGTATTTTTAATTTTGATATAAACTTTGATTTATTATCAAACGTATTTACTACTTTATATGTATTAACATGAGAATTATAGAGTGGCAACCAAGAGGAGGGAAAAGATATCCTGGCAGGCAATACAAACGATGGAGAGATAATATAAGTAATTGATTCTAGTGGATACAGATTACACAAGATAGGTACATATGGAAATAAAAGAAAGAGGCATATATATCCAGCAGTAGATGAAATAAGAAATGCTGATAATGATTCTGATTTATTTACATATTTTATTAATAATACTTAATTGATATGATGGTTATGCAGTATTATCAAACTTAAAAATAATGTAATTTATATATTATTCTTGTCTCAACAAAGATAAAGGGCTCCTTTATTCTCTTGTTCACATGCTACCATTTTCTTTTGCAAGGCCCCGATAATAGGTAAAAGTAAAGCCAACAACAAAAAATTAAAATATTATTTATATCAAAATAATTTATGTATTGAGAATGTAATGTAATTTATTTGCTTCATTAAATATTTCATATTTTATTAATAATACTTAATTGATATGATGGTTATGCAGTATTATCAAACTTAAAAAAATCTTTGAGATTTGTCCCAATTACGCGGCTGTCCCAATTAAGCGGAATCCACTGTATATATTTTTTCTTATTACATCTTTAATATTGACTTCACATACATCATTTTCAATAATTTTAGTTTTCTACGGAGTCTTAATATCATATCCTAATTTCATTCAAATATTTACGCTAGATATAGCGCTGATAGACTCCAGACAAATTTACAGACTGACAGGAGAAGGGCAAACCTAATTTATATATTATTTTATTGTATTTTGGAATGGAAATGATCAAAATAGCTTAAGAATGAAAAAATTATCGATTTATAAATCAAAACGTGTTTATAATTCTCAATCAATTCATCTATGTATTACAATTCCTAACAATATTTCTTTGGAAGAGAAAGTATTGTTTTCGGTTCAATTCAAGTAACACAATTGTTACTGACTTTGAAGATAAGCAATTCAATTTTCGTAAGAAGACTTTATATAAATTATTCAGTTTATTTATTTGATTATTATTGTGAATCTTAAATATATATATATATTAAATCAAACCTGGAAACTTTTATCTGTTTATTTAATTTATTTCAGTTGTAGAGAATAATAATGTACATTATAATAATAATAATAATAAATATTAATAGGATGAAACAATGGTGAAAGAATATGTAATAGTAAAGGAACATCCACCAAATATTTGTTTGACTCAAGAGGATTCTCTTCATGCAGATCTATTTTTAGTACTTTCTGGTTCCTTAGTTGTATCACAGAAAAGTGCAAATAAAATGGAAGATGTAAGTTAAATTAAATTTACTTTTTCTATATTAGAAGTTTTATGTAATTTATGAAAATTTATTCATCTCTCACCTATATTGATCTTAGATATCTATTTCAACCAATTATTTTTATTTTAATGTATGTAAATCATTTTCTATGGATTATTCTTTTAAGTATTTTTTATTTAGAGACGATTATGCATAATAAAAAGTATTGCAAATATTTGATTTTCTTACCAATTTCCCTAACCTACATTTCTCTTAGAAAGTTAACTTCACCAATTATGATATTTTGAAGGAACGTAACCCCCAATGTAACTAAACTGAAGTATCATTACAGTAATTCCCATAGTTGTTGGTGATTATTGTACTGATACTTCAGTTTGATACTTTAATGTTTTTGTATTTTATACATTTATTTTATATTTACTGAATATTGATACTTCCAAGTATTTTAATGTTTAGTAAAGAAATTTTTTCAAATTTATATATAAAAAAATATATTATTTGCCCTTCAATCTTTTAATGTAAATACTGTATTTGTGGTAACTGATAATGTTAAAAAAGTTTGATTCCATATTCTTATTCCATTTTTATACTATATATTATATTTTAGTTGTTTAATTTTGCAAACTGTTGAAACAATAAAAATCTTTAAAATGAGATTTTATTTACTTGAGGATTTTTGAGAAAATTTTAATTGTGATTTTAAATCAGATTTTTTTTTAATAATAATGGTGCTATTTTATAATTATATTATAAAATTAACTAATTCCAATAGTATTTCTAAATATCCAATTTTCAGTGAATCAGTAATAATTTTACAGAAATAATTTTTATTAAATTGAAAAAAATTTCAAAATTGGGAAATTTTGATATTAAATTTTATAAAATAGAACTTTTATAAATTATTTTAACTGACTAAAATAAATAATAACTGACTAAAGTAATATAAATTATTTTAGTCAGTTATTATTTTTCTGGATGTAATAGATTAATAATACTTTGAACAATAATTTTTATTTATTCCTTTTAAATTATTCATTCAAATTTTTGATAGTGATGTCTAGAAAATATCAATATTTATATCAAGTATCAGGTAGTATCAATTCTTCATAAAAAGTATTGGATATTGTCAGATATCAATAATTTTCAGAAATGCTATCCCTAGTACTATTGGGCAGTGGTGTAACATCTTTATGATATATAAAATTAAAATAACTATAAAGTTATCATTTACAAAATTCTAAGCAAATGTCAAAGTCGTTAATTCTAACAAATACCAATAATAAATAATTATAATTAACCTAACGGTTCTAACAACTCTGCAAATCCAGAGTTCGGCCTGAGCTCAGGTCTTTTACTATTTCTTAAACTAAACATATTAAATCAAAACAATTTATCAAAACTTAACGTCTAACTGGCAAAGAACAAACAACCAGAAACTTACAACAAGAAGTATCAATTAAGTGTTAATCTAGAACGACAAAACGATGTTAGAAACTTATAACTATAAACTGAATAAATTCTCAAAACAAGTTAAATAACAAAAAATATAAATTTATTAGATTAAAATTTCTTACAAAAGTGTAAACAAAGCTTTATTTAAACGATAATAAAGCAGATTCATGTAACTAACAAAACTTATTTAATCACAATTTAAATATCCAAAAATCCAATTATTCACAATAAATAACCTTAAATCTTACTTAAATTCTAATATCTCCACCACCGATACAAACTTCAAACAATTGTAGATCTTTATAAGAAATTTGAATGTCACTATTCCAGTTCTATCTCAATACAACACTTCACTGTGTTGTTGTATACGTAGGTTTTTATACTGAGTGACACACAGTCCTGTATTGCTTCATTTATCTAAATTCGTGTAACAAGTTAAATTTTATTAGTTTACAGAGTAAATCAATTCATGTCATCCTCTTTACAAATTAATTATGCACTGAACAAAACATCAATAGGAGATCATTCTTATATTTTCATATCAGATCAGCAGTAAACTTATTTAGGTTAGATGATATCACTAGCCGAGAGAGTTTGTTTGGAAGATGGGTTCCTGTTCCGTAACATGTGATTGCTAACAGCTGAGACAGAGAATGTGAAAAGTAAGCCAACTCTTAAACTAAAATATAATATGTTAAATAATAATGAAAATAATAAATAATAAAAGAGCATAATAAAATAATAAACAGGATAGATCAGAGTTAACCTCTTCATATATGAATCTGTAGCCCAACTTATTATTTTTATAGTGGTATGATATTTGAAATTTAATTTTTGCATGGATTAATAAGATCCTATATTGACTGATTTCTAATTTTTTATTTATATAAAAGCAAATGTATTAAAAACTTTTACTAAATTTTAATGGATTTATTAAAATTCCTTAGCTGATAAGAACCTTTAATCTTCCCTTGTTTGGCACATTTGCTCTATGGAAATATTTGCTCACAAAGGATTTACTAGTCAAAAAGATAGAGCTTATTTTGATTGAAGAAAATACTTTTACTTTTGTCTTTTACTCAAATATTTTTAGTTTATATTGGTCATCAGCATTTTTTGCTTTAACTTTATTCATTTGGTCTAATTTTTGACATTTGACTTAGGTTTCATTTTTGTAACTATATTTAGGTTGAGTATTTTATGATCATATGTGAGAATACTGTTAGTTGTTTAGATGTGAATGAGACTATACCAAATTTTATTTACAATAAATCCAGAGTTTAAATTTATTGCATTTTTTATGTCAATGATTTCAATATATTCTAAAATTTTCTTCTGTAGTTATTATTCTTGTGTGGAGGACTCTAATAATATGACTTATGTTGTAATTATGATTTTTATCATAAAAATATAATGATATAATCTGTTTCAGACATATTGCTGGTTAATATTTAAGTCTGATTTTTAATTTCCTTTGTGTTTTGCCAATATAAATAGAGGTTGTCACAATTAAAAGGGATGTTTTAAACCATACTTTATAAATTTAAGGTTTGTATATTATTCTATATGACCATAGTATACATTATTTGTTTAATTTTTATTATTTAATTCTGACATTAGGTAAATGCTTTTTGGATACAGAATTATTTTAACATTTCTAATATATAAATACAGTGAAAACTGACTTCACGACCACCTGTATAAGAAGACCACCTGACGTGATGACCACAATTTTATTGAAACCAAATTTTTTCTATAGAAATAATGCTATTTGACTCTCCATAAGATGACCATCTCCCTAACGCGACCACGCATTCATTTAATAGACCAAACATAAAGTGAAACTGTCTATGATGACCATAATTTTTTAACATCACTACTAATTGACTATCTTTATTGCTTACATCAGTACATTTAACATCACTACTAATTGACTATCTTTATTGCTTACATCAGTACCGTTTCCTTTTAAATTTAAATTTCATTTAAGCCAAACCACTATAATTGAAAAAATTGCACCATGTAAATTTTTCTCATCATTCATATCATGAGAATGACCTATAGCACTGAAATGTCTTTAATATGCAATGTCTTTTGTGCTGGAATATTAATGCAATGACTTTTTAATAGGCACGTTCCTTAGATTTGTATCTATGATATAATAATTAAATTTTTATTAAAAACATTAAAAATCATAACTTGAAAGCCTATGGCGAAGTGATATAGGGAAAACAGGGAAAGTGAAATCATCACAGGGAAAAAACATCAGTTCCGGATGTTTTTGTTCTACTCAAGTGTATTAAACAAAAGTAATCTCATACACGTGTGATGCTATCACTGCACTTTGGATGTTGAAACATGGTTAAACCATGGACTAAATGGAAAGTTAATGCCTTGAATTTAGAACAGCAAACAAAATGATTGAAGATAAGTAAGGGTCTTTCTGAACAAGCATTAGCAGAAAAATTTAACGTGGGGAAAACACAGATACACAAAATATTCTCAAAAAAATTCTGACTACATGAAGGAACAATGGAAATTGCAAATTTAAGCAAATGCAAGAAACATGTTGAAGAATTAAACTGGCATCAAGAACAGAAAATAATGAAAAATTGTTGCCTCAATTAAACAACATCAAACATTGCTTTGCTGTAGAAATTATAAAAAATAAAAGTAGAATGCGACAAAGCATTATTGATAGTTTTTTCCATACTAATTAAATATGTTTTTTTGAATAAATGATAAACTATGTTATAAATTGTAACAAAAACATATGTTTTGATTTTATTAGAATGTAATCATTTTGTTTCATTTAAACATGCTGTTATTATAATTAATCTATATAAGCCGAGTACTTGTATAAATGACTGGTTTTGATTGGAATGGGAGGTGGTCGTCTTATACTGTATCTAGCTGTATCTAACTGTTTAATATTAAATATATAATCTGCCTTAAAATATTTAATTTGGTCTTTAATATTTGGATAATTAATGTAAAACATTTTATTTTCAGAATATTTTATTTATTGCACATTCGGGTGATATTGTCGGAGCTCTTGCTGTAACAACTGGTGATCCATCATTATTTACAATAAAAACAAGGCACACATCTCGTATTGGAATAATTCCAAAAGATTACGTTTATGAGTAAGTTTTTATAAAATTTTAATATTAAAACTACTATTAAACTTTTAATTGAAAATTGAAATAAGTTATAGTTTGTCAAATATATTTTAATTTTATCAGTTATTATTTCATATAACAAATTTGTGTTCTGGTAAAGAGTAACCTTAAAGATGTAAGCAATCAGCTATTGCAGATTAGTAATGAGAATTTTTGTAATAATGCTGATTTTAATGCAGTAGCTGATGATAAAAATTCAAAAATTTATTTCATTCTCTATATTGCATATTGTCATTTTGTCTGTCAATATGTATTCTGAAGATATATGCTTATTTTGTTAAATTTTAAAATACTTTTTTCCCCCCAGAATTTTACCTCCACTAAATTCATTTTGCTATAAGTTAAGCAACAGAGATTTAAATCTGTTGTTTAACTTAAATGTGCATTATTTGCCTTATGTTGGCACTGTTAAATGTGCTTGCCTTAGTTTGGAACTGTTGTTTTGCCTTAAATGTGCTTAGTTTTCAGGAAAACCGAGCACATTATAACCCCTTCATACTTAAATGTGCATTATTTGCCTTATGTTGGCACTGTTAAATGTGCTTGCCTTAGTTTGGCACTGTTGTTTTGCCTTAAATGTGCTTAGTTTTCAGGAAAACCAAGCACATTATAACCCCTTCAGAGCCTTCAATTTTTTTCCAATTAAGTCTCATTAACCTTTACCGCTCCACCTCCTTGGTAGCCAAGACACACCCACCCCGTCTTGCACTTCTACAATTCAGCAGCTGAGACAAAGTTTAAAACCCAATAACTTTGTTGTTTTTGCTTAAATTGAGAAAAAAATGGTTAAAATCTCAAATTTTATCATATTCTTCATATTTCTGTTATTAACCAAAAATTTGATTTTATGTTAATATTTTAATAAATTTTTAACCCTTTAATTCCAATTTAATCCAAATCAATTAATACATTTGTGATCTTTGGACTGCCAAAAATTCAAGAACAGTTTGTCCAAATTTGTCCGACTTGCTCTATCATGTTCCACATTTCCTTCTTAGTTTATCCTTATTTCTTTTTTACAGATATCTTGATCCAATAAATTATAATTTGGGAAAGTTTGGCCCTTTCCAAATAATATGATTTTGCTGTTTTTCCACACACACAATTCATTATAAATTAGTTTTATTTAAAAATTTATAAATATTAATTTATCAGAGAAACAAAGCAACCAATACCATGCTTGATGATCGACGTGGAAGTCTGTGTTCTAGATCAGTGGTTCTCAACCTTTTCAAGCCTAGTATATCCTAATAGATAGTGAGTTATCATTGCGTTCATAGGCTTTCTGGTTATTTTTTAAAAATATGCCTTGTTGTAGTGTTTTAAATTGTTCTAATCATAGGAAAGAGTCTATGACTCTTTCAGAAAGAATATCCGCGGAACAGCGGCTTGTCATAACTATCAGGTAAGCAAAATAATTTAATATACTTCGTCTATTGCATTATCGTGTAATTAGGCATAAAGTCCTAACAATTACTACAGGTTTATTTTAAATTAAAAATAATTACCAATTAAAAATACAAGAAAATAAATTTAATCGTGTGTAATTAAGATTGAATTAGACTGACAATGAGTCTTCTTGGGCAAAATAATTCTTTAGGCCACCCGATGTTATATTGAAAGTATCATTAGAGACATTTTTGCTTAAAGTACAGTAAATAGAGCACAACCTATTTAGCAAAAAATATGATGCAAGATACTTATAATGCCCTAACTATGCTTTTATCAAATCAATTTTTTCAATAAACTGCAATTTCTTAGTTTCTTAAAAATTTCTATTATATTAGTATATGGAATCTTTACTTATTTCCATTATTATTAATTTTTTGAAATTACAATATATATATATATATATATGTATGTATAAAATTAAGGTAACTTAATTTACTGTCATTATTATAGGTTCCCGCTTAAAAACAGCACTTATAATCTGTTCCTCCATCTTGAAAACGTATAGCAGAAAGCACAGAAAACGAACACTGCTCGATACCAAGCGCTTCACATAGATTACCACTAGATGCCTCGCATATCAGAATGCGAACGATGTGAACATGTTGGTTTGAGACTATATGTTGGTAAATGACGTTATCACGCTTAGCGTTAAGATACACGTGAGATGCTAAGCGAAGCACGCTTGGTGTGAACGTAGCCTAACAGGTCATGAAATCTCAACGCCCTCTACATAGTCTATCGCCCCAATTGCCCCTTTTTGTTCCAGTGCCCCTTTGAGAACGAGAACGCCCCCTAGGGGCGATATCGCTCACGTTGAGAATCACTGTTCTAGATCAGGGGTCGGCAATGTGCAGCCTGTTGCAAGTTTTTGTGGGGCCCACCAAGCACTATAACTTTTATATGGTAAAGTAAAAATTAGGAAGGGTTTTTTATCTTTTATTATATTATTATTTTTTATCGATTGAGAGAATTCGGCTACTATCGCCATTGACCAGCGATAAACGATCTGTTGACAAATGTTCACAAAGTAGAGTGAGACTAGGATTCGCATTGGAATATTTACTCTATTTCTGAAATTTTGGAATACTGTTATAAATTCTGATGAGACAACTTTTGCGTCAAATTCACACAGGCAGCTTCACTGTTACAGGCAACTCGGAACACGATATTTACCTAAAAATGTGGATCATATATCTTCAAGATCGCTTGGTTTCCGAATGCACCCAACAATTTGGAATTGGATGATGATGTAGAACAAACAGTTTTCGTCAGACATTGTTATGCTAATAGTTATTTGTTTATTATGTTATTTCAAGTTATTTGATTGAAAGTATTAAAAACATATATTCAACAATGGAACGCCCATTATTCGACATTATTATTCATTATTAATATCTGACTATGCGGCCCGCTTAAAAATATTTTTTTTTAAATGGCCTGCCGTCCAGAAAAGGTTGCCGACCACTATTCTAGATTATGGCAGGAAATATCCAACGGATTTTGAAATCAGCTGACTGTTTGTTTATATTTTAAATATAGCACAAAAATTTAAATAATAAAGTAATTTTTGTATTATTTGCAGTCAAAACAAGTAATTAATTATGCACTCCTGGTTTACTATTGTCAAACAGCATCCATCCAAGGTCAATTGCTTGACCTTAGGCTATGGGCTAGTTACTTTATGTTAACTAAGGGGAGAGCCGTGACAACCTATCCCTTTTGTTTGAAAATTCATTATTATATATTAATTATTTTTTGAAAAATTAATGACTTAGAATGACTAAATACAGAGAAATAATTCACCATTTGCCATTTTTAAAAGGCACTGAGACTTGCTATACTTTCAACTACTGCTATTTATCTTTAACTCAACTTTAAAATAAAACGAAAGCACTTACTGCAGTATAGGAAAAAACTTCTAATCATAAATTGGACTAACGTTTTCAACGCTTTTTGCCATCTGCAGGTTCGAATTCTTTTGGAACTTTCAATATTCAAATCACAATAGAATACGCATAAAGATTGAATAAGATTCAGGATAATTATCCTGAAGCTTATTCAATCTTTATGCGTATTCTATTGTGATTTGAATCTTGAAATTTCCAAAAGAATCGAACCTGAAGATGGTAAAAAGCACCAAAAACATTAGTTCAATTTATGATTAGAAGTTTTTTCCTATACTGCAGTAAGTGCTTTCGTTTTATTTTAAAGTTGGCACTGAGACAAATCTTGAGTAAAAAATGTATAAAAAGTGATAATTTACCAAAAATCAGTGCTAAATCTGGTGTACAGATGGTAGGATGATAGCTATGTATACAAATTACAGCAATATTTATTAAAATAACAAAATTTTAAACAAAGCGACATTACAAATTATAGCAATATTTATTAAAAAAAATAAATTTTCAACAAAGTTTGCATTCTCATACGTACTAATACTTCTTATAAAATAAAAAGTATTTATCATGGTTACAGCAATATTTATTAAAATAACCAAATTTTCAACAAAATCGATATTCCTGTATTATTAAAATAAATAAATTTTCAACAAAGTCGACATTCTTATACATACTGCTACAGATGGCAGGATGATAGCTACGTATACAAATTACAGCAATATTTTATTAAAATAAAAAATTTTCAACAAATTCGACATTGTCATGCTCTTCCGATCTATAGAGATGGCCGGATGATAGCTACGTATACAAATTGAGCAATATTTATTAAAATAAATAAATTTTCAACAAAGTCGACATTCTCGTACATATTTATTAAAATAAATAAATTTTCAACAAAGTTGACATTCTTCATATTAATACTTCTAGTAAAATAAAAAGTATTTATCACACATTATTTTAAGAAAATAGGAAGAAAAATGGTTATTCAACAATTATTTTAAATATTTGTGTAGTAGAATACCATATTTCATCCACGAGAGGGAGAATACGATTGTTTATTTACATGAGCTGTCAGATTACGCTTAGCGGTATCAAATTAAGATATAAATTGTCTTCGTTAGTTGAAAAAGTTGTTTAGAATTATGAAGTATTTGGTATTATTAGATGCAGAATATCATCAAGAATTTAAGTATATAAAAATTTTCTTTGTCCAATGCAGTAAAAATTAATAATTTGAAAAAATACATAAAATTTACATATGTAAATTAGGCATAATAATTTCGTAATTTTTTTCATTTTTCTTTTTGTCCTTAATCTAAAATTAAAAAAACGATATTAGGACACAGTAAATGGACAACAAAATATCCAATTTTTTCTTGCTGAAAAATTAAAAAGTAAAAAAGTTATAACAAAATATTGAATATTAAATATCAAATTTCATTTTTCTTGGAGCATAAAAAGGGTGCGTCTCTATTAAAGAAAGGAGCGGTAAAGGTTAATATGCAAAAAAGCAAAAAAATTAAATTGTGATATCTCGATTAATTTTCATTGAAATTTTTGGAAATTTTCAGTTTATTACATATTTATTGTGATTCTAATGATGTAACAAATTCTTTTGAATTTTATTTCTTTCACAATTTTTCATTCATTATATGATTTCGGAGAAAATATAATTTTTATATATGAAATCTTAGCCATCCAATGAAATATTTGGTATTTTCTGATAGCAGCAAGTCTTCTGAATAAAATGAGGTATGAATGAAGAAAATTGGATGATATTTTAAAAAATTATCGATAAATATGAATTATTATGCAAATTTTAATTAATTTAGTTAGTTAATTAATTAGTCAAAAATTGACAATAATTTAATAAATTTTTGTCATTTTTTTAATAAAATATGTTTTTTGATAGGTTTTTTTTTTCATGTCAATAATTTTATTTCTAATCTTTCATAAATTTTTGAATAACAAAAATTAAAAGAAAAAACATAACACACATGAAAATCGTCCACAATCCTACATAAACAGCTGTAACATTTTTTCTACTTTACTCTAATTGGCCTTGAGATAGTTTGTTGACACTACACCCAATACTATGAGCATCATGGTAAAGTAGGGCTAAAATTTCCTGTGACATGATTGTCCGTCATAAAATAAAAGTGTCGTGCCCCTTTTTATTGCCTGGGATTGTTTACATTAAGATTTGCTCATATTTTACAAAATTATCTCCAAAAAGTAAAGCAATAAATGACCAAATAAGATTATCTGTAAAAGTAAAGCAATAAATGATCAAATAAATAAAAATATTATATATTTTAACAGAATTAACCAAAATTTTTGTATTATTGGCAAAATTTATTCAATTTTATGAATTTTGCAGTTCATCATAGTAAAATTCCATGTTTTGCTTAAAATTTCAAAAGTAAATTTATCTCATCCCAAAATCAAAATAAGATTACTAAAATATGATAGAATAGAAAGCAGAATCGAGAAGATTCTGAAAAATAATCCAAATTCTACAAATACAATCCATTCACATTTTCTATCTTTAGAATGGAATTAAAAAAAGAAATATCTGCAATCGGAAAATTTAGGACCCATCAATAACCAACATAGAGCACTAACAGCAGTAGTGACTTCAAAACTTATTTATTTCAAATTAATAAAGTACTTTTGGTCTATCAGCTAGACCATCATCTTACCATCAAAATACCGAAAGTACTAGATTATTTTATAAATAAGCCTCATTCGAAGTGGAAAAAGATAATTTTATTGTAGAAGTACTTTCGACTATAAGAAGTCATCATCAGCTTTAAACAAAAAACAATTAGAATACATTTCCAAACATTGTATTCTAATTGTTTTTTGTGTAAAGCTGATGATGATTTCTTGGAGTCGAAAGTACTTTTATAATAAAATTATCTTTTTCCACTTTGAATGAGGCTTATTTATAAATAATCTAGTTATATAAGTGGAAGTTTATTTGTACTCTACCGAAAGTACTTTGTTATTTTGAAATAAATAAGTTTTGATGTCACTACTGCTGTTAGGTACTCTACCGAAAGTACTTTGTTATTTTGAAATAAATAAGTTTTGAAGTCACTACTGCTGTTGGTGCTCTATATTGGTTATTGTCTTAGTGTTATAAGCAGTTTATACATCTTGTTACAACTTAGGACCCATCATTGGAAGAACCTATTTTCACCCAATAAAAGCAAAAAAACCGCTTCATGATAGCTCCACTGTATAATTCATAATTGAATTTTATTTATATCACTTTTTACTGTTTATCGTTTTTGTTCTGCCATCTTGCCATCTTATAATGGGAAAAGCACTCAACAGATTAAGGCAAAAACAACAGTATAAAACTGAAAACATTTTTTCCTTAAAATTTTAGTTATTATCAACCATACCAGTGTTTCTCAACCAGTATGCCATGCCACTTTTAGGGTGCAGCAAGATATTTTGGGTGGCAAAGAGAAACAGTAAATAAAAGTATATTTGAAGACTTTATATTTTAAGTTTTAAAATATACTTTTATACTCAGAATATCTTGTGACATCCTAAAGTGCTGCAGCACATTGGTTGGTAAACATTGAACTATACAGTTCTTGTAAGATCCAGAATTCTACAGTTTTAAATAATAGAATAATAATAGAAAATAAACCAAGCACTATGTAGCAGAAATACGTTTATTTATTTACAATTCGAAACGTTTTTGACCATGTTTTGGTCATCATCAGCGAACATTGTTAAAACAAACTTAGACTAATAGAACAGAATAGCGTGTATACTTTTAAAATTAAAAAGATTCAATAATATATAATAATAGGAGTTTGGTCATAAATGAATTTTTATATACATTTATAATATGTAAAATAATTATAGTCCGACAGAATAAATATATCTTAATTAATAAAATAATGCACGTATAACAGATAGATTGATTAAATTGCACAGAATGTAAATTTATAACCTATTAGGTAGCAGCCATGCATTTGGTATTTGACTACCCAAGTTATCGTTGATTACATTATATTTCTTCGATCTTTCCGTAATTGTTAGAGCTTCCATAAAACGCCCATCTTTATGGAATTGCATTTCTTTAGAATTTTGGTGTTATTCCAATCAATTATGTCATATTCATAAGCTCGGGCTGCTAGGGCGGTGTTAGTTTTACCTAATTTTATGTCACGTTTATGTTCAGTTAGACTGTCTTCTAAATTTCTGCTTGTGACTCAGATATATTCTTCTTTTCTATTTAAGTCTTTATTAAAGATTGGGATGCAGTACACGCCTGATTTTATTGGGATGCAGTACACGCCATACAACAGCCAGACACACTAATTCAGTGGTAGAATAGTTTAGTTCTGATTATTTAGTGTCCTACTGGCGTAGGCGATTACTCCCTTCTGGCATAGTACTGCTCCTAGTCTGACACCACTTGCGTCCGTGTGTAGGATATATCTTTCTCCTTCCTTTGGTAATCGTAATATAGGTGCAGACCACTTGCGTCCGTGTGTAGGATATATCTTTCTCCTTCCTTTGGTAATCGTAATATAGGAGCAGAGATGAGTGCCTGTTTTAACTTTTCGAAGGCTTTCTGACATGTTTCCGTCCAGGACTACTTGGTTCTTTTTCTTCGTAGTTGGTATAGCGGTTCAGCGATCGTAGCATAGTTTGGAATGAAGTGGCTATACCAACTACACATTCCTAAAAAAGTGCTTAACTGTTTAGTATTTTTCGGAATGTCAAATTTACTTACAGCTTCGACCTTATCTGGTTCTGTCATGATTCCTCTGTTGTCAATTTTAAAAATGACTTTTAGATAATTTGACGGTCAACCCGGCCCTGGATAATTTTTCTAGCACCATACTGATGTGTTCTAGGTGCTCTGAGAAAGTAGAAGAATAAATAATTGTCATGCTGATGTGTTTCAGATGCTCTGTAAAAGTAGAAGAGTAAATAATGATATCGTCTAAATATACCTCACAGAAGGTGCCTTTTATATCTTTTAGAACTTCATTCATTAGCCTTTGGAATGTGGCGAGGGCATTTTTCAAGCCGAAGGGCATAACTAAGAACTCGTATAGTCCTTGGTTTGTAATGAATGCAGTTTTTTCCCTATCTTCAACCTTTATGGGGACTTGCCAATATCCTGCAGATAAATCCAGAGTGCAGATGAATTTTTGCATCTCTTAAAGATTTCATCAATTCTGAAATAATGGGAAGTGTAACAGTTACCTGATTTAACTTTCTATAGTCCACGCACAACCTCCAGTTTCCCGTTTTCTTCTTCACCATGACGACTGGGGATGCCCACGGCAACTTTGACGGTTCTATAATTCCATCCTTTTTCATTTTGTCTATTTGTCTATTCACTTCACTTAGCTTTACCGGGAGTAACGAATGGTTTACTGGAAACCAGTTTGGCATCTTTTGTTTCTATTGCGTGCTCCACCATGTTGGTTAGTCCTGGCTTATCATTAAAAATTAGAGGAAATTGTAACAACGTGTCTCTTAATTGGACTAACCTGTCTCTTTCCAGAGGAGTCTGCAAGTCTGCCATGATTTCGTCATTACTTATCTTTCTTCGGTTATCTTCGGCTTTAAGTTCCAATTCTGCTTCTTCAAAATTTAATGAAACACAATGTTGTTGGAAGAAATCGAGCCCAACAAACATGGCACTGCTAAATCTGGAACAATCATGCAAGGTTGTCTTATTATGACATTATTGACTTTTACCTCTGCTAGAAAATAATCTTCCCCTTGTAATCTTCCCCTTAATACCCCTATAATCTTCCCCTTGTATGGCTAATCGTACCATTGCACTTTGACCCGGAAATATTCCGTGCCCACATTGATGTACTATAACATAATAATAATAACTATCTTAAAAATCAGAGTTACATAACCTCAAACTACTCGAAAAATATTCATGTTAAAGAAAACATATGGTTTACACACAGACCACCTGTAAGCCCTTTAAAAAAACAAACATCTTAGATCACTGCAGCTATAAATTTATTCTTACAGAATAACATTTCAAATTAAGTATTGCAACATTTCCATTTAACAATAAACATTCTCTTCATAAATATTGCACAGATAATCAAAGTTATCGATAAATATTATAACTGAGTAAAAGACCCGTATTAACAAATATCACAAAATATTATAAGCAGATAAAGTTCTTTGTCCATACTAAATAAAATCTAAATAATTACACATCCATCATATATTAACAAGTCTCAAAGGGTAAATACAAAAATAATAATAATACATTAAAATCTAATAATATTAAAATCAAAATCTATAAAATCTCTTTAATTGAAAAGATAAAAAATCATAAATGATCAACATTATCCACAAGAGTCTAATACCATAATAAGACATATATATAACTGCTATCTTCAATATAAATAGGAGAAAATAAACCAAGCACTATGTAGCAGAAATACGTTTATTTATTTACAATTCAAAACGTTTTTGATTATGTTTTGGTCATCAGCAAAAATTACTAAAACAAACTTACATAGAATAATAGAATGATTATAGAATGGAATAGCACATATACTTTTAAAATTGAAAAAATTCGATAATACATAATAATAGGAGTTGGTTATAAACAAATTTTTATATAAAGTTATATTTTGTAAAATAATTATATTCCGACAGAATAAATATATTGTAATTAATTAGTAAAATAATGCGTATATAACATATAGATTAATAATATTGCGCAAAACGTAAATTCATAACCTATTAGCTAGCAGCCATGCATTTGATAATTGATTGGAATAACACCAAAATTCTAAAAAATGCAATTCCATACAAGATGGCTGTTTTATGGAAACTCTAACGATTACGGAAAGATTGAAGAATTATAATGTAATCAATGATAACTCGGGTAGTCAACTATCAAATGCATGGCTGCTAGCTGATAGGTTATAAATTTACGTTTTGCACAATATTATTAATCTATATGTTATACACGCATTATTTTACTAATTAATTACGATATAATTATTTTACAAAATATAAGTTTATATAAAAATTTGTTTATAACCAATTCCTATTATGAAGCAAAATAAATATTATGAAACAAAATTCATTATTTTGTGTATAAATTAATATATTTAATGTAATTTCTAATATGTTACCATCATAGTAACCAACTTTCAAATTATACATGCATTCTTTAAGAATTTGTTGTTCTATTTATGGAAGCTGAAGAGGATTTTAATAAATCAAAAGCGCTTCTTTATTTTAAACTTGTTGAGTGAATTATTTACATTTGTTTATCTCCTGCCATAGTGCTGAAAGTTTTTTATGATAGTTTTCCAATTCCTATTATTATGTATTATTGAATTTTTTCAATTTTAAAAGTATATGCACTATTCTGTTCTATAATCATTCGATTATTCTATGTAAGTTTGTTTTAGTAATTTTTGCTGATGATGACCAAAACATGATTGAAAACACCAAGATTTAAAATCGTTCAAAAAAATCAGCCCTATATGCAAGTTATTAGACAGATTTATTTACTGCATAACGTTTTCGGACTATTTTTAGTCCCTCTTCAGTGCTACAGTCTATCTGCTACATTCTTTTTACAGAACAGAATAATA
>AYEL01061309.1:0-10920 GCA_000484575.1 Olivierus martensii | reverse complement strand
TTAATATAGGTATTATTAATATAAGTAATCTTACTAATAGTTTGTTTTTAATTTTGTTCTCTGTTTAATATTTAAAACTTTTTTTTGTAAATAGTGATGTAATAACTCGAATGATGAATATAAACCTTTTGAATTTAAAATCTGTTCCTTTAGAAGCTGAAGAGGATCCATAATGGATCTAAAACGTTTCTTCTGTTTAGAATAAATTATTTTACTGTTTATAATGCTTGTATTTAATATTTCTCATCTTAGAAGCAGAGTTTGAATTAAAAAAGAATTTTCTAACTAGCATTCTTTCATTTTTATCAAGAACAGAGAAAATATAAAAAAGTTTTGTGAAATCTTTATTTCATTATACACACTATAGTTTTCATATTACTTTCTATCTTACTACTTTAAAAAACAATTAGAATTTTAATAATAATATCATCATAATAAATTAACATCAATACTAATAAAAAATAGCTGAAATATTTACTTGTTAGGAAGAAGTATGAAATAAGTTTGTTCATTGCAAAACAACTCTTTTAAACTTGACTGTTTAAACTTGAGTACAATTTCCTTTGATCTTCTGTAGGCTTACCACAAGCGATCAAAGGAAATTGTCTCTGAACATAATCAAATGTGAAATGATTGTTTTCATTTATATTCTATCATTGTTTATACTATACCAAATCTGCTCCTTTGCTCATACATAATTGCTTGTGTTTTCCTAGTGTAATGCACCTTAAATCTGTTGGACATTCAAAGAAAATTTTACAGCAAGTTCTTATTTTACATTTTTATCTTTTAATTCAAATTTGAGTTATGATTCTGTCGTAACTCAAAATAAAATTGGAAATTCAAAATAAGGAAGATTTAGAAAAAATTTTCATTTTTTTCCTAAAATTTCCATTATTTTACACTTTAATAAAAGTAAAAATGGAAAAATTTGCATAATTTTTTTTATAATTTGTTTTTCTAAATTTAAAAAAAAAGAAAATTATATATGGTAGAAAATATCAAACAAATATGGCAAAAATAATGTGTGTGATATAATTTATGATCAAATATGAAATTATTCCCACATTTGATGTTACAAAAATAAATATAATAAGAATAATTGATTATTATATATATAGTGGAAAGCATATTACAAAATTTAGATTTTTAAGTTTGATTCTAATTTTCATTGCTAAGTATCTAAGATACATGATATTTAATATTGATACTATATTTTGCAAGTTTATAACCATTTAACATGAAAATTATTTGATTTTTTCCCTTATACACAGACTGATTTTCCTCACTATTGTGGAATCCATAGGTATCAAGAATCTTGCATGTGCTCATTTAAAGTGTAAACATCAGGTTTTCACATCAAGACAAAAGTTAGGCTATGTTGTTCCTGCACAGTAAATAGTGTTTAGACAAGTACATATCAGCATGATATACTATTTATGGATATATATACAGGGTGAAAGAAGTCTGTACCCATCCAAATAACTTGAGAGCTTTGATAGATTTCAAAAATCTCTTAATGCCAACAAAATAGGAAGTTGTGAGTGGGCTATCTGATGGTGATCTTCAAATGAGCCGATTATGCAAATGAGGGCAGTTGCAAATTCTATCTCATAAATCATAACAGATTGTAACTGGACATTTCAACTGAACTAACTTTTTCAGTATTCAATTCTGAACACACTAAAAAAACTTCATCAAAATTGGATGAATAGTTCTCACAAAAATGAAACACTTGGATTTATCATACATCAATTCTTTGAAACACCCAAGATCAGTTTACCCACAAACAGCAATTGATCAGGCCACAACAACTTTCATTATTACATAATAACAGTAGAGAATCTTTAAGACTGCATCATTACTGTTTGTGCAGAGATTTCTACTGACACTCAAGACTGTGAGGAACTCCATCTAACATCATATTCAAGTATACTTGGGTTCTGGTGGAAGACATTTTGAGGACATCCTTGATTACTTTTTGCTTGTTGATTAGACTCTGTGTTTCCAATTTATTGATTTGGGGTGTTATGTTTTGTGTTGGTTTGCTAATTACATGTCAGAAATAAGTATCAACCGTTTACATGTAAAAATGTTTTCTTTTCATTTTTGGAAGAACTATTCATCTGATTTTGAAGAAGTATTTTAATGTGTTCAGAATTGAATGCTGAAGAAGTTTGTAATTGGAAATTTTTCCCTATCTGTTATGGTTTACAAGATAGGATTTGCAACTGTACTTATTTGCATAGTCAGCTCATTTGAAGGTCACCATCAGATAGCCCACTCATGACTTCCTATTTATTGGCATTAACAGATTTTTGAAATCTATGCTATTTATCAAGTTATTTGGAGCGGTACAGACTTTTCTTCCACCCTGTATATAATTTGTTATAAAAAAAAGTGAGTTTAGTTGTTGATTGTTTCTGTGAGTCTCCTGTTTACAAAATAGATCCCTGATGTTTGCTTAATCATTGTTTTTGCAACCATTATCCTGACATGTGCTCATCTAAATACTATTTATTGTTATATATATACAAGAATAACACAAATAACTAAGATACAAAACATAAAATATATATTGAAGACAATTAAGTAATATAGAATCAAGCTAAGAAAAAATTTAATTCTAATTTTAATGGGAATTACATGGTAATTTAATTTGAGATCCATAAACACACTCATGAGAGAGAATTTCCTTTTCTTTTTATCATTCTTTCTTTAGTTTCTTTTCTAAGTAAAATTGGACAGAAAGCAGAAATACTGACAAACAGGAGGCAAAAGAACAGCATTAATCCTTTTAGTGCCTTTGATGTGCACAGATGACGAACTAATTATGCCTGTGTGCGATTGACATGTATAGATGTCAAAAGAGTAATAAAAAATCACAAAAAAGAATTAAAAAATTTAATTTTGATTTTATTAATCCAGCTATTGCTAATCCATTTTTTCCTATTGATTACATGAAATTGTCACTTTTGATGGTTGTTACTAAATTTTTTACAGTTGCAAAAATATTTTTTAAAATCACATGTAAACATTGCTTATAATTGAACAACTTGATAGAATTTGATTTTTCATCCCATCTTGTTGATTTTGTAGTCTAATATATCAAAAAGCTTTTTTTCCTATTGATTACATGAAATTGTCACTTTTGATGGTTGTTACTAAATTTTTTACATTTGCAAAAATATTTTTTATGTAAACATTGCTTATAATTGAACAACTTGATAGAATTTGGATTTTTCATCCCATCTTGTTGATTTTGTAGTCTAATATATCAAAAAGTTATTCTAGTTTTAGGATAAAATGATATTTTTGAAATTAAAGTAAAAATCAAATTTTTCATGTAATGAGCTATAAAATGCAGAAAACTGAAAAATATTGTATGTGATAGGAGCATATTGGTTAATTCTGTTAAAATAAACAAAAGTATGCCTTAATTGTTCATCTTTTGTTTCAATTTCACTAAAATTTAGGAGAAAAATCACAAAAAATGAAATGTAAACACCTTGCACCATTTAAATGGGTATGAAACTTTTGTTGCTTTACAACAGCTGCTTGCTTGCTAGGAAACTGCAGCCAAGCCTATTTTACCTTGAGGCATGTAGTACTGGGTGGGTTGCTACAATAAACTATCTGTATTCCAATTACAGTAACATAAAGAATATTAAAGCAGTTTATATAGATGAGACCATTTTTATATACGTTAGGATTTTTCGATATAAATTAAAAAATTTATAAAAAATACTGCTAAAAATTGTAAAAATGATGTAAGAATAAGTTAATATGTATGAAATATTAATAAATATGACAATATTTCATTGAATTTATATAATTTTTTAATAATTACATGACAACTTCAACAAAAGTTACAGAACTCTTGGTTTTTTATAATTTCTGAAAATATTAGCTGAATTTCTTCATTCATGGCTTCTTTTGTTCAGAGGAGATAGGGAGATTTAAAAATTCAACCATTTTATTGGATGGCTAAAATTTCATATAAAAAGAATCATGTTTTCATGGTTTTTGTGTCTGATCTTATAGTTTTGCATTCTTTATGTTTATTAAGATAATGTATAATGTCCTGGTAAACATTTGTAGTAAGAAATCTATAAATTTCAGGCATTTGCAACTTCTAACTTACAACAAGGTTCGAAACCGAATCCCACTAAGTTAAGAATTACCTGCATTTGCAAAGTCAGAGAATATCATTACTATTAATGATGCATACATTTTGTAGTTTTAAATAATTGTATATATGACACATCATCAAATACTTTTTTAGTAAAAAATATTTTTGTTGTCTAAATCTGTATATTTGGAAGATTATAAAATTAAAATAGAAGTCAACCTCAATTTACAAGATCCCAATTTTACAAGAAAATATAATTTGTATTAAAACTTGATTTATGAGCCTTTACCTCAATTTTGAAGAAATTTGTAACAAATGAATGTTTCAAAAGTTGAATAAGGCACACCTTTACTTTTTGTCACTTTGTTAACATACAGGAATTTAAAAAGGTGCCAATATCATCATCTATCCTTTTTTTACACTAGGAACAATAATATTTTTTATTGAAGAGGATAAATTCCAGATTTAATCCTGGGTCCTCTAGCTGAAAGATGGTGGAACCATCTGCAAAGTGATGGAGTTCATCAGCCCAAGCTGAAACCCCTATAAAAGAAATTTGGAGATGTGAGCTTCCAAACTGAACTCAAATACTCCAGGTGATAAGTTAACTCAGTGGTTCTTAACTGGTGTTCCCCAGAACACTGATGTTCTGTGAACTTGTTATAAGTGTTCTGTGAAATTATGAAATCGAAGCCTACTTGAATGACCTTAGCATAATGCACAATGTATTTTATAATGTAAAAAAAGATTCAACTTGCATTTTCGAATAAACTATTACACAGGCTTACCTACAAAAGCACTTAAGATTTTGCTACAGTTTTCGACATCATATTTGTGTGATCTAGGCTTTTCAACATTAATGAACATAAAAACTAGAAAATGTGAAAAACTTAGAAATATTGATGAAGAAATGAGGGTAGATTTATCACATATTAGACCTGACATTGCTCAAATCTGCAAAAGACAATTAGCTCAGGCATCATTAAACTTGATTTAAAAATGTTCCATTTTTCTAAAAGAGTTACTTACAGTTCTTAAGAATACATGTCTTTTTACTGTTATTTAATGTATAATGTATAATTTTTAGTAAAATACATGCTCATGCATATTTTTGTTGTTTGTTTTATGACCTTAATGATATAGTGTTCTGCATATTTTCTTTACAATCAAAAGTGTTCAGTGACTTCGAAAAAGTTAAGAACCACTGAGTTAACTCTTTACCAAGTGGCAACATAATAGAAAAACAGCAATATTAATTTTTCAATTAATTAGAAAAATGGCATTTTTCTTAGAATTTTTATGCTTTTATAATTTTGTTTGTTGTCTTCAGGATGAAACATTTAATACTATATTATGTCATTGGTTTTTGATTAATGTTCATAGTGAATTACTATGGTTATTGTTTTCTTGCATTGAATATTTTATTAAATTGCTAAAGAATAGTATCAGCTTTTGGATACATTTTGTTTTTTTCCAGTTTTTGTCAGTTTCCACTCAAAATTAATAAACAACGAGGTCATTCTGGAGATAAATTTCTGACTGCCAACATCATGCATGATTAGATCTGCTAACAGGTGCAGAAAATTGACTGCAATGGATGCACGGAAATGTTTTCACTTTCTACTAGAAGACTGAGATTGAATACCAATCCAATCCTTAAGAAAGTCAAGGATTTCAAATCCAAGTCCAAGTCCAGTCTTTCAATTCCCACCTTTACAGTTCTGTTAATCCTTCCATGGATATGAGTTTTACAATAGGGATTAAAAAAGCATTACTTAATAATTAGCAAATGACTGGATAGTGGCATTAAAAAAAGGTATTCACAATGGAGATTGATGAGTAAAATCCAGGTTTCTTTAAAAGCATGTGTACACATGGAATTTGGAATTGAATTTAGATAAAACAAAATGATATATAACAATATTATCTGTGTAGTAATGCTCTCATGCAAACAGAAGTCTATACAGTAGAACCCAGATTTATGCTGTTTTGACTTAGTAGTTTCAGAGTTACCCAAATGCATAAGTCACTTAATTTTCAATTTTGAATTTCTATAAAATGTGAATGAACAATTCATTAAACAATTTATTTTCTTGTAAAAATATCACTTATGGTCTTAAATTTTCATATCTATGCTTAAAGTATTCATAGAAATTTCATTTGGTCATGCCATTTGCTAATGTACTCATTAGTATATATCAAATTTAAGCATTGTTGGACTTGTGGTTTTTGCTTTATGCAGAAATTTTTTGAGTGAATTAACAGTGTAAGTCAGGGATATATTGTATAATGGTTTCCTGCCAACAGTTGGTCTCTTTATTATGGATTATCCCTAAGAAAATTGTAGTTTTAGGTTGATTTATAATAATTAATGCTACTTCTTGAAGTAATTCTGTCATTTATATATTTGGATAGTATTTTAACTTATTTCATTAAAAAATGGTTAGCATTTTTTTTGAGTTCAGGAATGCATATTATTATTTTTAATGGTAATTTAGTCTCCAATTTACAAGAATTTGATTTGTAAACATTTTCCAGAAACACTTTAATCTTATAAACAAGGATGGATCTCTAGTGGAATATATGGACTGGAGTATTTTTTTTTGTACTATCTGTATGCTTATGTTTAACTAATTATCTTAAATTTGATATTAAAAAATAATTAATGTTTATAGCTTTAATAATATAAAAATTTCTGAATGCTCATTATACATGAAAATTATAAGTTTATTTAAAAAATAAATATGAAAACTAAATTTATTTAATAAAAATACTTTATCAAGAGTAATACATACAATGATATTCCAATTAAGAGGAAGAGCTAATATTACAGATGAGAAGTCTAAAAAGAGAAATGATCCACTAAGAAGAAATGCAAAAGCACATGTAAATATATGAAAACGAATACGTTCTACAAGTGGCAAATGAAGAACATCTCTGTTACTTGTCCCTGCAGTTACAATACAAGCCATGCTTATAATGCAGCAAGCCTATATAAAAAATTACAGTTCGTAAAAAAAAAATAATAATAATAATAAAATTATTAATTTAAATAAAATAATATTTCTAAATAAATTTAATATAAATGATTTTTTTTTTCATAATAAATTAATGAAAGTATATTAATTTACTACTACTTGATATTTCCTATAATCTCAAATCAGATATTAGTATTGAAAAATCTTAAGAACTAATTTGATCTAATTTTTTTTATCAATAATACAATGACACCACAATTATCTGATTTATATGATGAATGAGCTATTTAACTAAGCCAAAAAGAAGAAAAAAATAAAATAGAGTAAAATACTCTTGGTAGAATAGATTATTATTTATCCTCTTTCAACTGGTTCAAGAGAGATCAATCACATCAATCTTCTTTGTTTGAGTGTCTGAGAGGATTAGCAAGTAAGTTATGATATTTCTAATTCATTTTTTATGATAAGAAATACTACATTTATACGATTGGTAGAAACCTCCTATTTGTCTTTTTGGCAATAAAACTGGCTGAAGTTAAGCATTCCCAAATATTAGGTGTGGAAGTGTGAAATAGGATACTAGGTTGTGACAGATACTTTTATTAATTACAGTGCTTCAGATATACAACAGGTCTTTCCTGTTCCCCATATTTTTTTTGACAGAGATTCTGAGTAAAATATAATACAACGCATAACTGACGTCCATCAGCCTTGCTAACTTCTTGTTGCCAAATTTAAATAATAACAGAACTAAAATTAACAAAACTTCCAGAACTATTATTATTATTTATTGTTTTATATGAAAATAAAGGAATTTTCAAAAGTTTTGCTTCATTAGTTGCTTTATCCTTTAATCTACTGATGTTTATTCTCTCTCAACGTAAATATATGACATAAATTATCATCACCTAAAATATCTTATTCAAATGAGTCGATAAGTTAATGCTTTATATAAATCTGTGAAGAAAAGAGGAATTTAAAAAAATCTTATAAAATTCCCGATAGCCAGGTGATGTGCCGCTCGTCTGCCATCTTCTTGCTTGCTATTTGGTGTCAATTTTGACGGTGATTTGAGATATAATTCAACTTCAGAAAAAAAAATGTTGAAAATGATGTAAATTATTAATAAATATTTTTTCTAAACTGTTAGTCATTATAATTAATTCTCAGGAGGTTCTGCAACTGTCGAATCTTCATTACATATTAGCAATTCATAACATTTCTCATCAGACTCTTATTGACTATTAAATAATGTCAAATATGCAGCTATGTTTATCAGGATCAATAGTGTAAAATTAGAAATGTTTAGACCAGTAGAGAATCACTAAATCAGAGAATAAGAGAAGCCATCGGTTATAGCAAGATTATCTTATTACGCGGGTCGTATCACCACTTCGCAAACCCGCATTATAACTGGGAGTACAGTCAATCGGGTGAACTTTGCATCACTTTTTAGCTTTTTTTCAAAATTTGACCATCTAAATACATTTGAAAAGAATTCATACATGAACCGTTGGAATTTATATTCACTGAAGTTATGCCTTTTATATAAATTATAAAGAGAATTTATATTATTTAGCAATGGCATACTATTTTACTGTGGTCCAAAGTTACCTTTAGAATTGGGTAACTTTGGACCATGTGTTAAAAATCAATTGTAATTTATTTATTTCTGCAAATTTGAAGTCCAGGACAATTGTGAACCACATTTAGATTCTAACAAATATGATTATGAGAAAAAAATTGCCTTATCTAGCTGCATCCAGAAATTTTTTTAATATATTAAGTAGGATACATTTTTGTTACTATTAAAAAAACTGTAATTTTATTACAATAACTTTATTTAATCTGTTTTTACTATCAAAAAAAAAATTTTTTCATGGTGTTTTATCCATGAAACCATTAATTTTTTTTACTTGAAGAATTAAACTTAGATACAAAATAAACTAAATTAAAATGTCATGTAATAAATAAGAAATAATATAATGTAAATAAGAAATATTTTATTTATTATGTTATAGTAAAATATTTTTATAAACAAAATTATTACATGTTTTATATTACCACAAATTACTGGTAAAAATCACAGAAAAAACTTTTAAATCACAGAAAAATTAATAAAAATCACAGTTAAACTTTGCTATAATTTAAATTTTAATCATAGCAAAATTTACTATAAATGAAAAGTTAATTACAGTTTTCCATTTCCCTAACAATAAATCAACTCCAATACTGAATTGTCCTATACTATTAATAGGAATGACCATGTCATATTTTAAAGATTTGTATATAGCTACTAATTAGACATTTACTTATATTAGATTGTTATTTTTGTGAATGACTTCTGTTATTTGGCCAGAAAAAAATTACTCTAATACATAATACTGTAGCCTATCACAATGAGTTATGTCACTTTTATATTTTATAAACTAATTTTTATAAAAAATTAATTTTTATTTATTTTGAATAGCACTCATCTAATATATGAAAGTTATCCTTTCACCCGGTCCAAAGTTGTCCATAAATCAGATATATTTCAACATGTGTGCAAATTTCTCTTTATATCAATATATTTATAATGCCATGCACACTAGTTTCATAAGATTGTAAAATTTGGATTTTTAATTTGATTATAATTTAGACTGCCAAATATTTAAAATATAATGAAGATAGAAATTTGAGACATTTACAAAAGAAATTTGAGACATTTAAAAAATTTATATGATATTTAATATTGATGATGTTAGTTTATAATTAAGAAAAAGTATTTGATTTTATATAGATAATGTATGTACTATTTGGAAGGACAGATACAGATGTTACTTTAGGCTTAAAGTTGAAAGTGGACCAAATAACTAATAAATCATTCCATAATCTTGACATACAGGTTGATATCATTAAGAGTGAATATATAATAAAAGTTTATAAAAAATCAATCCATGATAAATACTGATTCTGACAAGGTCAAATGAAACAACTATTTTAACTTACTGCTTTTCAATAATAATCCTTTAAATAATAGCACTAAATTGCAGTAGAATACTAGTAACACAAAAATTTTTATTGGAACATTTTCGGTTGCTGTACAACCATCATCAGCAATTAGAACAGAATATAGAAAGTTTATAGTTCATTTTGGAACTAGCATCATATAATAGAACATAAACTTTTAAAAAAATTATTATTGTGACTATAATTTTATTAAAATATAATACCAATGTAGTTTATATATAATATGTATGATGTATATAAAATTTATTTTTACTGGATATATTTTTTTATCCAGTATGCAAAAAATCTACAAATATTTGTAGCTATATTTACTAATATTTACAAAATTAAATTAAATAGTCCGCACTGGATAATTTAAGTTAAGTAATGCGCAACTGTGTTATCAGCTTCCGGTTTTTTCAAGGCATACTGCTACGCTGTAGAAATATCTTTACTTATAAACAATATATAGCAATATAAAAACGTCATTAACGGACAAACAAGTAAAGATATTTCTACAGTGTGGCAGTACACCTTGAGAAAAACAAGAAGCTGATAACGCAGTTGCACGGTACTTAATAACTTAAAGTATCCGGTGCAGACTATTTAATTTAATTTTAATTTTGTAAATATTAGTAAATATAGCTACAAATATTCATAGATTTTTTGCATACTGGATTAAAAAAATATATACAGGAATACCTCAATTATCGCGATTTTCGAATTATCGCGGTTTATAATTTGATACCAAAATTCCAATTATTGCGATCCAAATTCGAATTATCGCGGTTTCCAGATATAGCCCACTACATATGTAAC
>AYEL01061308.1:0-20633 GCA_000484575.1 Olivierus martensii | reverse complement strand
TGGAAATAAGAATCCATTCACACAAACACATTCACTCTATGCCACTGGCATTATATCCAATAAAAATGGAAATCTGACACCAAGTAAATCAATCGGGAACAATAGAACTAGAGGTAAACAATTAGAAACATGCTAGAATCAAAAGAATACTATTGAACAATCAAAAATACAAGAAATAGCAATAAAAAACAGCTGGAAACACAAATAAACAAAAGTATAAATGCAAGTTAGATCAAATAGTTCAGGGAAACAATAGGAAATGCCACGGAAACAAACAACTAGCTCCACATAAGGCAAACCAACTGAAGAAACATGTGGAAATACCACAAAAACTTTTGAAAGGCTGAAGTCAACTTTAATATGAGGAAACAAGAATATCGAAAGAACAAAAGAAAACTCAAGAAACCGAGAGCAGTAATGACCCTGCAAAAAGAAAGACAGAAATCTATTGGAAGAACCTAACAAGAGGAAAGCAGAGGGACACTAATAACAGCGTCACAGGTGTTAGGGAAACATCAAAACTAATCTTAACTTAAAATTCCAATAATATTCCTCAAAACTGAAAGAATCATGAAAACTGTACATCACAAATCGTGAAAGCCTTGCAGGCTGCACAAAATGGCTTGGCGGGCTGCCTTTTGGACAGCCCTGATCTAAAGGCTGAACATTATTTTAATCTTAAATATGAAATAATTTATTAATGTATGCAATTTGTATATAGTGCATATTTTTATTAATCTTCAATGTTGAAGTTTAGATTGTTTTTTCTCAGGCTGAAAACCATTAACCTAAAATTTTTTTCAAGTATTTATATGTTAAATTAGATAATTTTATAAATGTAGGTGTTTCCTGAGTTATAAAGATAATTCATAAGTTTAATTTATAACTCTATATTAACTATTATTATTATTATTATTATTATTATTATTATTATTATACTTGAATGTAGAAGTTTTGAAATCATCACATGCATGCGTGTGTGCATTCGTGCACGTATACACACACACAAACACAAACTAAAACACAAACAAACACACAAACAAACAAACAAACAAACACACACACACAAACACAAACACACACACAAACACACACACACAAACACAAACAAACAAACAAATACACCTACATGAAATTTTTTATCATGTCTTTTCTGATTCTGTAAACAGATTTTAATTTTTAGAAATGTTGGCCTGACAAAAGAATTTAATTCTGTATACTCTGTTTATTTTTCATAAAAAATATTATTTTTAATTATGAAAAATTTTTAAATGTGTTTTAGAAAATAATTTTATTTTCACTAATTTCATTTAAAATAAATTTTCTTTTCTGCTCATTAGTATACATTTTATTGAATTAACATATTACAATTAGATTTGTAATATAAGAATTACAACAAATATTTTTGAAAAAAATTAGAACAAAATCTTTCAAAGTAAATGAATGCAGGAATAGTATTTACTTCAATAGCTGGCTAATTTCAGCTGAATGATGTTTATATTAAACATCTCTCATTTTTTTGTTAAGTATTAGTATAGAAGAAAAAATATAGGAGTGCTAGATGAAAAGCAAAGGATGATTGATGTCATTAACTGTTGTTAATAGCAGTCATAATCATCATTGCAATATAAATGTAAATTGTATATATGCATATTATATTAGCCAATTATTTCTCCTATCATTTACATAATCTATATATACTATATAATATATAGTCATAATGGTTTAATCTTATTGTATAAATTATGCACTAATTTACACATATATATTTAAAACAATTACTTAAAATTATTCCATAATCATAATGTAAGAAACATCAACACAAATTAGGTAAAAATAGTATTAATTGTGCATTAATTGTAGATAAATGTTTTTGGTTATATTTAGTAGTCCTCATTGTTTCCACAATTATAATTCTAAGCACTTATAATATATGGCATTTTAAAACTCAAAAGTTTAAAAAAAAAAAAATCAAAGATTCATGCATCTGACTATGTTATACAGCTTTTTCAAAATATATTTTATCAATATAAATTATGCAATAACATGTGAATTTACACTGTTACATTAAGTTAAAAGTCTTTGTATCTAACATAAAAATTTTATTATCTTAACATGGTATTAAAATTTGCAGATGATATATATATATACAAAGTGGGGCCTTGGTTAACTTTGGACTTTGCCTTGGAATGGATTACTGTCATTATCCAAGGCATGATTTTCCATAAGATTTAATTGAAAATTGATAAATTTATTCTGCCTCCTCCCCACAACCATAGTAAATTCTAAAAATGCAGATAAAACTCATTTAAAATGTCCTAAAAATATGGAAAATATCATTTATTTATTATATTTGCTACAAAAAAAATGAACATTAATAAAATGAATTGTTCACAAAAACAGTTTTTAATTATCAATCTTAATCAGAAGGACAGTTGGGCTCACTTTGGAGTTTTTTGACAAACGAAACCGTAAATACCTCGGCATTCCTGCTGAACCGCTCTTCCGATCTAAACGAACCCGTAAATACTGATTAGCAGCATAGGATTCAACGATTATTATATAGATAAGATTTGATTTTGCCTTTTAATGGGCAATGATTATTATACAGATAAGATTTGATTTTGCCTTTTGATGGTGAACGAATAGTGACACTCACTCACCGATTTACTGTCAATATGAACTGTAGGATCTCAGACGATTTTTCTAATGGAATCTGAAACTGCGATATCATACCACTTGCAGGTGTCAAGTAATATATAACACAAACAAACAATAGAATCAGACTTTGTTTGCAGAATTTAAGATAATAATTGTCTAGAAATCATCTTTAAGAAATTAAAAACTAGTGAACTGTTGCACATCTATTTTTAATTAATTAAATAATTTGTTTTTATTACTATATATTAATTATCATTTACTTAAATATATTTTTATGTGGTTATAATTTTATTAATTTTAATAATGATATTGTTGGATTTGAATTGATTGTGATAAAAAAAAAAAAAAAACAACAATTAACAACTGATCTAACGAATCATATGATGCGATGATGAGTTGTTTTACAGAGCTTTATTTTGTTGGAAGTTCACATAATCAGGAGTCGTTAACCAAGTATATCGTTATCTGAAGCCATTGTTAACCAAGGCACCACTGTATATTTTGTTAAAATTAATTATGGATATATATAAATATCTGATATAAGATAATAGTTTATACAGATAGTTTCTGAGTTTACAAGTTAACTTGGACCTGGAAATTGTTCATAAAGTAAAAACTTGTAAACAAAGAATCAATTTCTCATAGATATAATACTAAAATCTGATTCCATTCTCAGTAATACAATTTGATCACAATAAAATAAGTAGAGGCCAATAAAATCAATAATTTATAATTAAATAATGATTTATTTATCTAAAGACTTGAAAATAAAATCAAGTAAATTATTATAATAAAGAAATTATTAATGAAAAACATAATAAAAATCAAATTTTATTGTTTTTCAAAAACTTTCCCAAAATCGTCATATTTTTTTATTTTATTAAAGTATAACCATTATATTGTATATTTAATTTCAAAAAATATTTTGTTTGGAATTATGTAAACAGCAAAGTTATTAATTTTCCATTAAATAATCAATATTTGGAATTTTTTCCAAAAAATATTTTTAAAATTTATCGGGCTTTCCAATTTTTTGCCAATACCAAATATAAATAATAATTAGTATATGCTAATTTGATTTATGTATGTTTAATTGAATACTATTTTTAAAAGAAATAGCATTCAATCTCTGCTACTTACAGTTCATATAAAAATTATATATAAATAAATATTTTTCAAAAATTTAATAATACAATATGGGTATGAACAAAAGCCATATGATAGTTTTTATATTATAAGAACAAAACACTTGTATGGCCTTTGGTGTTAAAATGCTAGAATCATCAGCTGCTATTTTTCTATCTATCAGTTTGAGAGAGTTTATGTAAAAGTCTCTTGATTAACTTAAATTGAATATGTTAATTAACACTCAATTTAAGTTACAAAGATGATTTGTAACTTGAATGTTACCATTTTTTTTGCATTTAAAGTTCATTGTTTTCATCCTAAAAAATAAAAATTATTAATCCTGATATTAGAAAATAATTTATAATAATGAAAAATATCTAACTTTGCAAAAAAAATTCATGTAGTTAAACAATTATGTTAATCAATGTCACAATATTCAGCAAGTAAAATAAAAAAATATTTATTATTGAATCTCCTAGATCAAAATTAAAAATAAATGAAAAAATTTCATTTTTTTCCTTGCATATTTACTATGTAAAATATAATATTGATAGTAATTTTTATATGGTCTTAATTAAGATTCTGTACAAAGTAATCCTTTTTCTATAATTTTCAAAAATTAATTACTCTTAATAATCAATTTTCAAAATTTATATATAGCTATTTATATATATAGCTACATACGCATATGTGTAAGGCACATATGCGAATACAGAATTGTGTTATGTGATCAATGATCATTGGATATCATTTGTTGTTTGTCAGTTCTTGTTGAGTTATTTCTGTGTTTGCCCATGTTGTTTGTGTTAATTTTCAATTCTGTATTTTTAGAAAGTAAAAAATTTATACATCCATAGTTATTATTATTTTTTTGAGTAAAATATAAGGATGGGTTCAAAGAGAACTGACTAGAGGAATAATTCTGGAAAGAAGATCACTCAATTGAGCATAGAGAAAAGAAAGAAATTATAAAGTTCAGAAAAGTAGAACAATTAAGATGTAACTCAAGAGTATGGTGTTTCTAAGACAACTGTGGCAACATTTTGCAAACAGAGAGAGAAGATTATGGCTGCTAGGGTGTCTGCTGGAGCAATGAAGATTTCTGACAAGAATCAATGATAGATCTGATAGACTCTTAATTGATAAAACATAATAGATCTATCAGATCTTTTATCAATGAAGAGATGGAAAAGCTGTTTCTCACCTGGATTAGAGAAAGACAGATGAAGGGAAATCCAGTAACTTATGGCGTTCTTAGGACAACTGTGGCAACGTTTTGCAACACAGAGAGAAGATTATGGGTGCTAGGATGTCTGCTGTAAGACTTCATTCCGACATCCAAGAGCTAATAAATTGTGTGTCGTGTATAAAATAGTATATTTTAATAATTTAGTGCATTATATACAATAGTAAAGCACATATAATAAAGTAAATAATATAGTGTATCTCTTTCACTTTACCCATTAGGGGAGTGGGATGGGGACCGATAATGAATCTATACAAATTAACCTATTTTACATGGAATGATCTGTGAGAAGGCTAGATTAATTTTTGAAGAATTGCAGAAGAAAACTCTAGAAAGTACCTAAGATCAAACTGAGGAATTTAAAACAAGTCAAGGACGGTTTCACAGATTCAAAGGTAGAACAGGATAAAGAAGATTTCATTCCAATATCCAAGGGCTAATAAATTGTGTGTATTGTATATAATTTAGTTTGTTATACAATAGCAAAATATATATAATAAAGAAAATAATATAGTGTATCTCTCTCACCTCCCCATTAGGAAAGTGGGTGGGAGTCTGACAATGAATTAATCTATTTTCCATAGTCTTATTGGGAAATATTGTCCCACAATTCAACAGTTTCTCAGTTCAGTATCAGTTCAATGATGGATTAGAGTCGAATTGAGAGGTAACAGTGTATTCCAAAAACAACTTTTTTCTCAATAAATTTTAATCACAATTAAAACATTGCACTAACAATGTTTTAAGCCAAACTTTTATTTCCATATAAAATACTATATTCTGACAGAAAATTATTAAAAATACAGTTATTTAAAAAAATAAATATATATCAATATTCAAAATTTTATTTATGTTTAAGCAGATCAGAATTTCATGATGCTTCAGGTTTCTGCTACATTTATTTTGTATATAACAATCTATAAGTGGCAAATTCAGTAATATTAAGGATTATTAATTTTCATTCACTTAACATATACATTGGATAGGAAAATTTATTTGTAATTGACTGATTAGATTAGAGGGTTGAATATAAATTCATGATTTTTTTTTTTGAAATATGGAAATCAAAGTAGCTATTTGTTAATTCTCCTGATATGAATTTATTAATAATAATATGTCTTATCTGCAAAGATTTTTGAAAGATGAATAGTTACAGTGAAAAAGATAGATGGTGTATTCGGTAGTTTAACTTTTGATAAATGAAAAATGAAGTGAGAAGAACGTAGGATAGAATGAAAAAAAAAAGAAGATCATAATAGAAATGTGGTGAGTCACTAGCAGAAGAGAGAGAGTACTCTTTAGTCATCTCTTATTTCATATGGCTGACACCAGGTGAATTCTCTCACTCATAGAGAATGCAGTATTAACTAGAATTACATTGCTTGAGATGATATTCATAATAGATTTAACTGGATTTTTATATTTATGAACTGATTTTTGTAAGTATAAAGAGGATACAACAGAGTATTATATTGTTCATAGTTGATTTATACTTAAGATAATTGCATTAATCAAAATTCCACATATATAAAGTCTATAGGGCGTAATCATGGGTAGCCTGTGATTACGCCATTTCAATATAAAGTCTATAATTTTTCTTAATCTAAATCAAATAAGATCTATTGTTTAATTTTCCAATAAACTTATCTTAAATTTAAAATCCATCCTATTGGTATATTATATAGCTTGTTAAAGTCAAATTACACTGCCAAAATCATGCAAGGGATATATTTTGCTGCAGCCATTTTTCAAGTCTGTCATGAGCTGGCAACAGTTTTGTTGGGATCAACCAGAAGGTTGAAGAATGAGATTCAATAGACTTGGTCTGGATTTCCCTCCCCCCCAAAAAACAAGATGTGGGATTCAGAATTTGAACTCTGATTTTTCAAGATGATAAACAAATATTTTTCTACATGGTCATCTGGATGATACTATATCAAATAAGAGCTATAGTTTAATTTGGTTTTCAAATAATCATATCCATGTGATATTTAAATTGTCACCTATTGTCAAAAATATTGCTGATTTTATAACTTTTTGTATGAATAAATTATATAAAATTATTTTAAAAATTATTACTGAAAAATTAGTACTTTTGTATCAGTACTGGTATTTGAGTGTCTAGAAAAAATCCTGGAATCTGTGAAGTGTAAACCATAAGTATACATAGTGGGAATTATTTGTTGCTCAGAATTTATTAGTATTTATCTAGTTAATACATTAATAATCCAAAAATTTTGATTAATTGATATTTGGCAATAATTTTTCAAATTTTGTATCTAATTAATTTAGAAAAATGTATTTAAAATCAAAATTTTATTTCAAAATGGCACTAATTGTTTCAAATTACAACAAATAATTTATTGAATGATGCCAAGCAAAATATATTTGAGAATAAAATGGTATAGTATTACTATATAAGCTTGGATCTGGCTCGGATGATTCATTCAGAGGATTAAATTGTGTTGCTATTTTCATAAGAACGATTCTAAATAATATTTTTACAGCTTAAAATATATAGAATTACTGTTATATTAGGAAAACTAGAAACACTAAATGTTCATTTTTATTTTATTTTATAGAAGAATGATTTTGAATTTTAATAAACAAATTGTTTAAAATTTATATTATGAATGAAGTTTTGCATGATAAATTTTTGCCAAAATTCATGTCTCTCTAAGCTTCTTTTCTTATATATTTAAATCTGGTTATCATAACACTGACAACATTCTGGTATGCTGAGGCCAATAGATTGTTTTTTGATATTTCATAAAACATTTTTGATTACTCTGTGGTTAAAAATTTTATGCTTTTTCAATTGAAAATAGAGATTTTTAATAATGTAATGATTTATAAATGATTATGATACTATTTTTATAAATTTAAAATTATTTATTGGAACTATAGATACAATTTTAAACAATGCTGTATTCCGTATAAGTAATCATTTTATGTAATTGCCAACATGTATGGCATATGGGATTAGTCATCATAGTATTAAACTTTTAATTATCTAATGTAAATGAATACTGAAATGCATTAATTTAAACAAATAAGCAAGAGTTTAATCAACATATTAATGCTTTAAATTCAAAGAACAGCTTATAGATAAATTAGAATGTTTATAAAATTAGACAAAGATGTAATTTGTTAATGAATTTTATTAAAGTTTTCCAATATCAAAAATGATAAAGTTAGCAAAATCTATATTTCTAAAAAAAATTGAAAAAAAAAAAAAAATTATTTTAGTATAAGATGTTCAAGTGAAAGTATCTTATATTCTGTTTCCTAAAATATGGCAGAACATATTCTAATACTTAAATGTAATATTTGGGTATATAGCTAAAATTATTAGAATAATGAAAAAATCAAAAAATATATATTACAAATATATTGATTTTTCTGAACTGAATTACAAATCCAGTTTCAGTTCAATTCACTTCTATTTATTGAATCAATAAATAGTGTATTTAGCTGAATTCTTCAATTTCATGTTTTTTGTTCAACATTTTTCAAATTGTTTCTTCCAGAAATGCTCCTATTGTCATAAAATGATGAATCGGTTCACTAAAATAAATGGAATCTGCATACAGTGTTCTGCAGGAAAATGTTCATTATCTTTTCATGTAACTTGTGGTCATGTAGCAGGAGTCACATTTGAAACATGTGATTGGCCTGTTCCTGTATATATAACTTGTACTCGTCATACAGCTAACAAAGAAAAGGTTAGTAAAAATCTTAATTTTTATGCAAATGAAATTATGAATTTCTAGTTTTCAAATGAAATCATTCATATTAAAATAAGGTTTAAATTCTCATGTCATTCTTTTAAAAGTATAAAAAATAATAAATATTTATATACAACTAATATACTTTTTATGATTTTATTTTTATAATTTCATCTTTTGTTTTCGTGAATGTTTAATAATGCTTTTGGCTCATTTATTTGTAATCTTTCTATATAAATTATTACTATAATTTCATTTTGAAAATTGATTGAATCTTTTAAGTTGTAATAAATATCAACTAAATATTTTTATTATTAAAATAATGAAATAGCAAAAAATTCAATAAAAATAAATATAATAAATTTATTTTGGTCAGTAATTTAAATAAATCAGATAGTAATCATCAGTGTTTGTTTGGACTAATAATAGCAATACAATAAAATGTCTGTGTAATGAAATTGCAAGAACCACAAAAATTAATTCATTATATTGTAATATAGTCCAAAATTTTATAATGAAAAAAATTTATAATTTTTTCATTATATAATTTTTTATAATGAAAAAATGTTATCTTGAAAATAAGTTTTATTTAAAATCATGCCATAAACACTTTCTGCATTGGTAGAGTAAGATTTTACATTAAGTGCTGTTTTCACATAGCAATAGTAGCAGAGGCATGATTGTGACGTTGTATGTGACTGTTAACTATGCAGTTACCATTTTATATTTTCTATATAGAAATATATTTTAATTAAGAATATCTGTTGAGATCTTTATTAAAATATACTCTATATAAGAAATATAAAGTATTAACTTTACTGCTTACAATAGAACTACATCTAAGGTTCAATATTTTCAACAGCACTAACCAGCAGTCAAGAAAAACAAGTTTTATTAATTAAACATATAAATGTTTTTGGTATATTTCTTATACCATCCTCAGTTACAATCGTTTTAGAATGTAATAAAATGTTGAAAATATTTTCAACATTTTATTACATTCTAAAACGAAAATAATAAAATGTTGAAAATATTGAACCCTAACCTTTGGATTCCAGGCAGTTCTCTAGTTGATGATAAACTTTGAACTACATCTATATAGTGTATTTCGACATCTCCACGATAAACAAGCAGCATTTAATGTAAAATTTCACCATGTAAATAATACTGTTATTTATTATCGAAAATATACTGCTTATTTAATTAAAGCAATGAAGAATTTACTTGTCTTTAAATTTTAAGAAATATGGAAAGTATTGATGAACTAATTCCATTTTGTTTGAATATTGTTATTTTCATCCTCAATGTACTTTATCTATGATTTTCTTCTCTTTCAGAGAAAATTGCATTGGCTTCTTATCATTCTCCATCTTTACAAATGCAACAAATTAATCTACTGTTTTGGGTACTAATCAAAAGCCATTACAGTAGTTATGAATGTACATAGAAAATACATCTCACTTCATAAAAATGTATTGATTGGTGAAACATTGTCTCAAATATACATTTATTTATTTTGTTATAATGATCACATTTTTCATAAATGACATCGAGAACTTCTAGTTTCTTTGAAAGGGTCATTACCGATTTTGTGCGCTTACAAATATGGGAAGTTGTCAATTTCTGACTAGCTATCCTGTTCCAAGACATGACGATGTATCCTAGCACTCGATAGAATTAAAAAATATACGGCATAACCCATTAAGTACTTATTTTAATGCTTTATTAAACCAAAATATAGAAAATGTTTGTACTATAGATAAGAAAAAATAATACAAATACATACATGATAAATTTTACAATTTCAAATTTTAATTCTGCAAAATACATTTCAAGTTGTAGTCTGTCTTTTGGTTTTGGTACACCAGTTATATCAGCAAGTTTACTATGGCTTATTTAAATGGCTAGCTTTTAATTTCATTCAGCAAAGCAATTTTACTTGAAAGTGTAAAATCATTTCTTGGCATCTTGGCAAAGATTTAAAAATTTTAAATAAAATCGACACTGTAAATGAATATATCTAGATACAGTAGACTCTTAAGCAGACCCATACTTGCCAGATGCATGACGATAGATAACTGATTCGCATCATCTAGTGTTGTCAAATATTAGTGTACATACTGTTGACATACTTTCAAAAAATTTCTAAAATATGTCAAAAATTGCTAAATTCTTTTTCTACTACTGTCCCAATTAAGCATTTAAATTATGTATTAGTTTATTGATTTGATTTCTGTTCTTTGAGATTTAGCTCAAAAAAGCAGTTGCCTCAACTGGTGGCGCAGTTAAGTGGAATCAACTGTGTTTGTTTTTTGATTAAACTAAAATTTTTGTTACTGTGGTGTTCATTATACTAAAACATTTTTACATTAAGATGAATAGTAATTTGGCTACAGATTGGGAAAAAGTTCATTATACCAAAATTTCGTTATAGCAGCATTCATTATAATGACATTTCACTATAATAGTTTATTGTTGGGAATCGAAGGAGAGAAATCAACAAATTAAAAAAATTATCTAAAAATCATTGAAAAATTTTTAGTTAATAAATTATATTGAAAGTACTTTTTATTATATTTGTGACATGCATTATATAAAGAATTCTGTATCTTATATAACTTAATAGCATTATTGTATTTATAAGCTTATCTCTTTCTAAATATTTATTCCTAAAAATCCATGATTCTTTTGTTTTCAAAATGAAAATTTTTCAATCCTAAAGATACGTAAAAACTAGAGTAATAGTTATCAAAAATATAAAACTGAATTAAATTATTTTACATTTCTTTATTTTGGGGTCAAATTCAAATATATGAATTTTGGAAATTTTTTATAACAAATAATTTATCTTAAATTTAAATGACATAAAACTCTATAATAAAAGACACAAGATATTCTAATTCATAATATATATATTTTGTAATTAACAATTTCATTTCTTTTGCATAAAGATAAAACAAATAAGATAATCATATTTTGGCATATAGTTCTTTTAAAATATGAGATAGAGAGAGAGAGACCTTAATGATTTACACATAATATATATATTAAATCTGTAGATAAAACTTAAAAAAGTTAAAATAACAAAGTTTTTCAACTTTGATTCTGTTTTGTTGATAACTGTTTTATAGATACATATCATAATTGAAACTATTAATTTAAGTAAATCTTGGTACACAGAGATATAAATCTTCAAAAGAAACTCTGGCATGGATTTTTGAGTTTATATTTCTGTCTATTAGTCTTAATAAGAAAATTACTATTTGCATATTTATATTAACTAGAAATTACCTGCTCATATAAATGAGTGGAAATATAATCCTATAATACTGTATATAATGATGAAAAACATTTCTGAATTTGTGTAAGGAATCCATTGATGAGGGAATTATAAAATGGCATCGTCTGTGACAGCGAAAATTATTTGTTATTATTAATAATTTAAATATTAAAGAATAAAAATTACATTGAAATTGTAACAATCAATGGAAATAAAACACACTGCTTAACTTTGAATCTAAAGTTCCTAGTAAATATAGCACTTGAAGCAGTATAAAATATAAAGTTTTTCTATTACACAAACAAACAAACTGTAATAAAAAAACTTTATATTTTATACTGCTTCAAGTGCTATATTTACTAGGAACTTTAGACTCAAAGTTAAGCAGTGTGTTTTATTTCCATTGATTGTTACAATTTCAATGTAATTTTTATTCTTTAATATTTAAATTATTAATAATAACAAATAATTTTCGCTGTCACAGACATCCAAAAATTAGACTTTTCTAAAGATACCTTATTTATAGAAATCAATATAGTAGTTCAACCGAAAAAGGGACATCCAGCCAGCCAGCCACGTTTGACTATTAATATATATGATCTTTGAATTATTGAAAAATCTTCATCAAATTGTATGAATTACATATATCTAATATTTTCAGTCTTGGGGATCCCACATGTTTTGGGATATTCCGAATGCCAGGATGAAATTATTTTATATCACCATAATTTAAAACCTCCTCTACTCAATTTATCACAAGCATAAATATTGCTTAAATTATAAAATACTTAATAACTTTCAATTTTTCTCATGATTTTCATTTTAAAATAATTCTTTTACATTTATTTCATTAAATTATACAGATTGTATAAATTTGATCAAAAATATTGAGTTATCTTTGGATAGTATCTCTTGCATTGAAATCCATTAAATTATTATATTTTTTGTAATTAACTATCCAATAATCTATACAAAAAAAATTAAAAAATTTCAATTTGCATTATATATTAAAATACTATTAACTTATTACCTATTTATAATTTTAACATTTAATAAACAATACAAAATTTATGCTACATGATATATATAAATTCTTCTTATCTGGAAAAATATGATTTTTTTGAAGTTTAGAACAGTAATAATAATAATAATAATTTTAATTTAAAATTTAATTTTATATTATTTTAAAACTCATAAACAGTTCAATTAAAAAAATTCATTGTAAGTCAACATTTATTACATAATACATTTTTCTTTTGAATATAAAGTTTTTTTTACTGAATCTTTAATCTTTGCCTTATAACCTGACTAATTCAGTATTTTTATTTCAGATTTATAATAAAATTTGGCTACTATAATATTTTCATTTCATAATTCGTTGTATTTTTAATACAGTTGTTAAAAATGGGAGAAAATTATATTTATTATTATTTGGAATAAAATTTTGCTTTTCAAAAAATACAATCATTTGAAATGGACCTATTTTTGCTCTATTTTGTATTTTTTTTAATTTATGAATTGATTTTTATTATTATTATTTTATTTATAGATTTTATGATTTTTTGTTTTATCTGAAATGTTTATCATCCATCTAATCCATTTGATGGTGATTGATACAGGATAAGTATGTCTGTATTGTTATCAAAACTTATGCTCGACCTCTGACTTTTTAATATTCTGTAATGTAATCACTTACTGTCCTACCATCTACTATCTTAAATTTCCACTTTGTATATCAATGTTTTATTGTGTTATTTGTTCATTCTGTCAAATATTCTCTTATACTGTGTATTTATGAAATAAAATTATATTTATAATGAATATGAAAAAATAAAGAATATTTTTTTCCATTTAAAATTTATTTAGAAACAAACTGAATAAATTTAACTATTATAATTTAATGTAATTTCATATAAAAGAAAAAACAAAAATATAAATCTTGATTTGTAATTAAAATTAAATTTAGTTAAAGGAAATCTTGATTTCCTTTAACTAAATTTTTTGGAAATGATGATGTATTATACAAAATAAATATATAGAAATTTCTGAGTTGAAATATGTAGAAATTTTACAAAAATATCATCAAAAGAACAGTAAGTTCTAAATAATCGTAAAATATTCCTATCAGTCTATTTTTTTAATAAAACAAATTTCCTGTGTAATTTGACCCAGCTCCATTTCCTGCCATAACAAATGAACACCTGTCTAGCTAATTTCTCATTGTCAAATCTTATTTTCTGATCTCTAGATGAAATTTTTTTTTATATATATCTGATATCAAAGTGTTAATAGTATTCATAGACAATACTGTATATTTGAGTTAAGAGTTCATATAAAAAACATGGTTACCTGATTTCTATGATATATAAATTCATCCTATTTTTTGTATCTTATAAAAGGATGCATAAGAAACAGGATATAATTCCGTTTTACTTCCTTAAAATCTGTAATTTTTTAATTAATTTAATTTTTGCTCACAATGTAAGAATAAAATGATATTAACTGAGTCAATGTTAAATAAGGATTGACTATTTCAAAATTTTATTAATTCTGTTCATCAAACAACAAGGATCATAAGATTCATCATCATAAACAAATGATCACTTATTGAATAATGTAGAATAAATAATAAATTTGAATTGTTTGATATGATCTAATAATTTAATAATTTTAATTAATAAGATGTCCCAGTGGTATAATTTTTGGTTGGGAAAATCTTTTTATTTTGGATAATTACTATAAATGGTAAGCATTATAATTATATCACTGAATTGAGTCATATTGGTCCAAATTTAATTTTTATAAAAATTTATAATTTATTCTGAATTACTCAATTAGGTTTTATTTAACTTTCTTTAATTTATAATTATTTTTTTTAAATAATTATCAAAGTAAGCCAAATTTTATCATTGTAATATTTAATTCAAATGCATTATATTTGATCTTCATATAGAAAAGCTGTATGATAATAAGTACAAAATAATGAAATCATTTATAGCAATGGCAAATCTTTTATAACATACAAATAAACCCTGATGTATAATGGGAATCCATTCTACTGACAATTGTAGGTTGATGTGGTTATAAGTTGGTAAGCTATGATAAATAATAATAATACATATGGAATGATGAGGTTGATCAACTTCATCATTCCTTATGTACTACCATCATTTATCATAGCTTAATATAATACCATAGTAAACTAATGAACACAAAATTAAAAAACCAACCACAGAACGGATGCTTTAGTTTATTAGAACATTGTGCATAGGCTCTTATAAGCTTATAAACTGAATTAACCAATCACAGGGCTTATTTGATTGCATCATGGTTATAAATCAAAAACCATCTGTATAAAATTTCACCAGTATTTGTATCTATATTTATATTGTAAATAAATTATAATTTTTATTTAAGAATATTTTAAATTTAAAATCATTAAATAGATTATATAAAATATATTTATTTTATTTTAGATGTTTGATAGAAATTTAAGTGAGGTTCAGATTGAAGATAAAGTAATTGCTAAACACAAAAATGGGAGATATTATCAGTGTGAAGTTATAGATAAATATGTTCAAGATTTTTACTCTGTTGATTTTGAAGACAGTTCCTATAGTGATAATCTTCTTCCTGAAGATATTAAGGTATTGAAATATGTTTTATAATGTATTCTTTTTTAATTTTTTAAAAAATTATAAAATTTAAAGTAAATGAGAGATTTTACAATAGTTCTGTAAAATTTTTTTATTTAATATCAGAAATATATTTAATTATTATAATAAAGATTGTAATATGAAAATAAACCTAAATTATCAAGCCAAATTTTAGCCCTTGAAACCATAACAGAAAAACCTAAATTATCAAGCCAAATTTTAGCCCTTGAAAGTAATCGGAATAATTTTAATGATTTGAAATAATTTGAACTAATGTTAGCGCCATCTCGTAATTAGAATAATTATTAATTTTGCAAATCAATGAGTGGCGCCATCTATTAACTAATTTATCCGAAAAAAAAATCTGCTTCGGCCCGGGATCGAACCGGGGACCTTTGGGGTAACGTCCCAACGTCATAATTTTTTCTTTGGATAAATTACTTAAAAATCCTAGTTCAATTATTAATTAATAGATGGCTCCACTCATTGATTTGTAAAATTAATAATTATTCTAATTACGAGATGGCACTAACATTAGTTCAAATTATTTCAAATCATTAAAATTATTTCCGTTATGGTTTCAAGGGCTAAAATTTGGCTTGATAATTTAGATTTATTTGGATATAGTTCCCTTGAAGTTATTATTTAAAAAGTAATATGAAAATTTTGAAATATTCATTTGAGTTTGAGTGTATAGATAACCCTTATATTACATGGTAGATAGGCTGCTAAAAACATGTTATGTGAAACAGAAAAATGTGTGTTATATGAGATCTGGAGCAAATATAAAAGGAGAGTTACATTCCAAAACCAATTAAAAACAAATAACTTTCTTAAATTCCACATAAGAAAAATAATTTTTATTAAGAATGTTAATAACATGAAACACAAAGAGCAATGATAAAAAGCAATATACGTAAAACAAAAAAAATTAATAACATGAAACATAAAAGAAAGGAAAAAAAATATGTACTTAAGATCCTAAAAAATAATATACATCAAACAAAAGGAAAAAGTATACAGCCTATATAATATTCATTTAATAATTATATCTTCCTTAAACTGTTCAGTTAAAATGAGAATGTGTTTTCTTTTTAACAATATCAATTTCACTTTCTGAACTTTTTCTGCATTTAAAGTTTGTGTATCTTATGTCTCTTTACAAAATCTTTAATCTAACCCGTTACAACCTGCTACAAAACAATTGTTCCTTAGCACATACCAAAAACATTTATGAATAAAAAAATTTTTTTTCTATTTCACATTCCTCTATTTAAGAATAATCTTTTTATCCAAGAACTTGAACATTTGGAACACAAAATATTCAATGGTCAACAATTAACTCAATTTCAAATCAGAATTGAAAATAGATTGTATATCATCCCTCTCATGGCAAACTAGTGAAATTCCACTTATGACTAATTTGATCAAAGTATTTTTCAATGATTGCATTTTGTGTGTGTATTGTGTGTTCATAGTGTGGATTTACAAAAATTAATGAAAATATTTTATGTTATAGGAGATTAACATAGTTTTCTAAATGTATTAAGTAAAAATTGTGTTTTAGATGTTCTGTATTATATGAGATTTTTGCAATTTTCTAATCATGTTAGAGCAAAACCATGTTGTAGAAAACTGTGTAAGACGAAGGTTACAGACTATAATTTTTAATAACAACTATCTGAATAACAATTTATATTACAAAATATAACAATATACAAAGAACAAAAAAATTTATTCTCTTAATAAAATAATTAAAACAAATAAGACATAAAAATTTGGATATTCTACACTATTTTGTAAATTTTCAAAAATAAAAGTTCTAAAAGAAATCTATATTAACAGATTTTCAATGCTGATTCCTGGAATTTCAGTTTCAATCAGATAAATTAACCTTTCACTGCCAATACTTGTGAAATTTGCAACATGTGTGCCAACAATGATTTACAGTTATGACTAATTAATATTCATAATTTATAAAAATTCATCTCTTATTTTTTTATCAAAAAATTTTGAATTTTTTTGTGTTGGTTTTTTTATATATAGCTCCATAAAAATAGAATTATGTTTTTTACGTTTACTAATATTGAAAAGAATTCATTGAGCATATTTGGTCAAAGATTATATGATTCCCATATACAATTATTTTGCCATCCAATAAAATAATGAATATTCTTAGATAGTGGCATATCCTCTGAAGAAAATAAATACAATTGATTCTGCTTAATTGGGACAGCTGCTTTTTTGGGCCTCTCAAAGAACAGAAACCAAACTAATAAATTAATACATAATTTAAACGTTTAATTGGGACAGTAGCAGAAAAGGAATTTAGCAATTTTTGGCATATTTTAGGGATTTTTCAAAAGTGTGTCAACACTATGTACACTAATATTTGGCAACATAATGTGATGCAAATCAGTTATCTATTGCCATTGCCTATGGCAAGTATGCATCTGCTTAAGAGTCTACTCTTACTACATACTATATCTAGCGATATTCATTTATAGTGTCAATTTTATTTAAAATTTTTAAATCTCTGTCAAGATGCCAAGAAATGATTTTACACTTTCAAATAAAATTGCTTGGCTGGATAAAATTAAAAGCCAGCCATTTAATACAAGCCATTGTAGACTTGCTGATATAACTGCTGTACCAAAATCTATCATAGCATATCTCCTACAACAAGAAAATCAACTGCGTGAAGAGTGGGCATTACAGAAAGAAATTCCAGGAACATCCAAAAGAAAGTGTGATGGAAAGGATCCAGAAGTCGAATATCAATAGTTTTCTATAGTTAGTGGTGAGGCATGAATATCAGTGGCCCAGTGTTGATGGTGAAGTCAGAGGAGATTGCTAAAAAATAATTAAGTACCTATTTTAATAAAGTATTAAAATAGGTAGCTAATTATTATTTTTTATCTATTTATTTATTTACTTACGTATTACATATTTTATTTTAGAATTTATTATTAGTTTGTTTAATGGGCCAAAATGGATTAGTCCCAACATGTCCCAATTAAGTGGAATCGACTGTATTGTAAATGTAAATATGTGATAAAAATTGAACAATACTTAGAGCTACAATCCTTTATAAAAGTAAATAAATATGAAATTTTTTGAAATGAATTATTATAGCATAATTGCTTAAAAAAACTAAATAAATAAATAAAAGTAAACAATAAGCCAAATAAATAAGATAAATCTTCTATTCAAAAACATTTTTGGCTATCCACATAGCCTGCCTCAGTTGAAATACAGACCAAAGAAACTTTCCTCCACACTTTCTCATCTGGCCAGACTATGTGGACAGCCAAAAACGTTTTTGAATAGAAGATTTATCTTACTTATTTGGCTTATTGTTTACTTTTATTTATTAATTAAAATTAATTTATATTGAAATACTTCTTAATAACTTTGTTACACTCTAAAAGTGACTTTTCTCATACAAAATCCTTAGGTAATTTGCTCTGGTTGATTCATCAAGTAATTATTTAGCCAATATAAAACACCTAAGAAATTCCTTTTAATGGCAGATCTTAGTTTATATTAGTGTTTTCTCATTTTTTGACAAAAATGTAGTGAAAATGAAGTAAAAAATTAATGATTAATAAAAAAAATTGTCTATTTTAATGGAATTAAGCAAAGTTTGTTTTATCTATATTAATTTTTTTTATTTTAAGATTTTATAGTTCATACTGTAAAAAATTAATTTTACAAAAAATTTGGGTAATTAACTTTATTGCAACATATAATTGGAATACCATAAACAACAATCTAGGACATTTTCCCAGCTGGGGTGCTGTGGTACATTAGGTTGTCGTGAGATTGACCAAGGGTTCTGCAAGATATTTTAGGGATAAAAGTATATTTTTAAGTCTTAAAATATGCTTTTATCCCCCAAAATATCTTGAAGTACCCCAGTTGGGAAACATTGATCTAGAATACTGAGAAAGAAGGAGAGAAAAAGCAAATTTTCCAAAAAAATACTCAATTAAATAAATTTTTGTAAAAATCAGTTAAAACAAGAAATTTTGACCAGAAAAGATTTAGGAACAAACTGCAATAAACCAATTAGGATCTGCAAAATTGCAGTCATAAAATTCTATTTTTTTTTGTCCTTGTCATGATGGCATATACCATCAGTGGTACAAGAGGTTAAATAAAAAGAGATTCAAAATACTAAGAAAAAAGAGATGAAAATCATTCCATTTCTATGGCATCACATGGAACTAGAATGATTTTCACATGGACCATGCCACTAGCACATGGTCTGCAGTGCATTTTGGCATTTTTAAATGCCATTGGCAGTGTAAGGGTTAGCATTCATAACTTAATTAAAAATTTGAATATTTAGATAAATTGCAATATTTTCATTAATTTTTTTAAGATATCTGCTTGAAATTTGCAGGATATGTTCCCAAGTTACTGCTAATTTTCTGATGTCTAAATGGATATCAAATTTTGGCAATTCTGGCTCAAAACAAAAGAATTTAATTCTTTATACTTTGCTTTTCTTTTATAAAATAAATTTTCATAATAATTGAAAAATTTTAAGTATTTTATAAGAAAATATATTAATTTTTATTCATTTCTGTCTATTTTTAATCTTTTTTAAAAGAAATTTTCTTTTTACTCATTTGTTCAAATTCTGTTATGTCATTGGCCAATTCCTTAACTAATTATTCTTTATTTTTCATCTGATACTCTCCTATTTTGTCTTTTTCACTAGTATTTAAACAAATAAAATGCTAGTGATATTACCATTAATAGAACATTTAACATAAACTCTACTCACAAGGGAAGGACACAGCTGACCCCCCACCGATTTTGATCCGCTTGCGTATGGTGAAAATACATCAAAAATGAGTGAATACGTGTCCGAGCTTTTCATTGAATATGGCCTTCTAATAGTATTTTTTAACACTTGAAAAATC
>AYEL01061304.1:0-11802 GCA_000484575.1 Olivierus martensii | reverse complement strand
GCATAATTTGACCTCTCGGAACCAAACTTGGCCTAGAAATTCCCGCGGATCTGCGGATAACAATAGGCTACTTTGGTCGAGATCGCACCAGGATGGAGCGACGGTGAGCAACGAATTGGAGGAAGGCAATGAAAACGGATTAATTCAAATTTTTCAGTATCACGCCCGAATTCATATGTCGTCACAGTTCCATCGATATAATAACGAATGACATAACAAAATTCTATTGTTACGTCACGGGACGTCATCATGATCAGCTAACTGATTATAAATACTATAATAAATGAATGAAATGCTATTATATGGCAAAATTATTTTGTTCGAATTCAATATATCGCCACAAGATCACATAACTTCGTCATAACATAACAAATGATGTCATGTAAGCATGCCAATGACTTAATCGTAACATAATATTAATAAATGATCTCGCAATTTCATACTTTGATAAATTCAGAAAAAACAAATGATTTCTATCATTTGCAATTAAATTATTCTGATGCTAATATAACATTTCAATAAACATGAGAGTTTAAAATAACAAATTAAATCAATACATAAAATAATTTTCCAATTAAAAAATTCTTCCTGGGGACAATACAATGAATATCGGTAAAATGATCAATTTTTCGATAGATATGCACAATATCGGAGCATTACGAATTTCAATGTCCCTCCAAGTAAATCTTCAAATCGAAGAACGGAAAGACATATAGACTTATCCCAAAAAACTGTTTTGTGAACCTTTCGAAAATTATTAGGGTTTTATTAGTTAAATTAGAACAATTGAACGACTGAAAATGTAAAAGAAATCAATGTGCAAATGATCAAAACCAAGTTTTTCCTAATACACTGTATATGTTTTCTAACTATTGCCAAGCAACTTCAGGCACATTTTGCTAATAATCTATATTTTTATATGGAATAAAAGTTACGATTTTAAATGTATTGTCGTTAATAGGAATTTTGAAGGAAAATACTTTTTAAAGTACTATACTAAAAGCAAAACTGTTGATGGTGTTAACAGACTTCTTGGCATTGCACACAGTACATTCTGTAAGATTTGAAGAGAGCTGATCGATAATGCCAGGAAGTATTAAGTAGAAAAGTTTTATTGGTAAATTTTTTTTCTTTTGTATTGGCTAAAATTGTTTTCACTAAGAATTCGAAACTTGATTTTAGAACGAGTTTCAACAGCTAAGATACGAACAAAATCTTTTTATGGATTGTCTGTTAAATAAGGGAGAGATAACAGATTTATATATATATATATATATATATAATTCACGATTTTATCATATCTTAATCTAATTTGTATTTATGATTCTCCAATCGCAGAAAAGTTTTAATGCTTCAATATTTAGTAAGATTTGATGATAAAAATTCGGATATGGATCACAGGACTCAAATGATGTTCAATTGTGATGTTAACTATTATTGTATCATCGTACGTTATTGCGACGTCATCCGACATGAGGCATCATAGTAAAGTCACTATGAAGATATCTAACACATGCATCATCGTAATGCCTTGGTGATATAGGGTATTACATCATCACAATGTCATACATTATTATGTCACTGCACGTCATCTGTCGATATATAGGATATAAAAATATAAAATAGGTATCATGTTTGTACCTATATATATATACAGTGGATTCCGCTTAATTGGGACACTTTGGGACTAAGCCATTTTGGCCAAATTAAGCGGCCCCAATTAAATGAAGTAATAATAAATTCTAAAATAAAAAATGTAATTCGTAAGTAAATAAATAATAGGTAAAAAATAATAATTTCGTATCTATTTTAATGCTTTATTAAAATAGGTACCTAATTATTAGCTTTTTACCGATCTCCTCTGACTTCGTCTTCAACACTGGGCCGCTGATATTCACTTCTCGCCCGCTAACTATAGAAAACCATTGATCTAATGCTTCTTCGACTTCTGGATTCTTTCCATCACGCTTTCTTTCGGTTGTTCCCGGAATTTCTTTCTGTAATGCCCACTCCTCACGCAGTTGATTTTCTTGTTGTAGGAGACGCGCTACGGTAGATTTTGGTTTATTTCAGCAAGTCTACCATGACTTGTATTAAATAGCTGGCTTTTAATTTTATCCAGCCAAGCAAATTTACTCGTAAGTGTAAAATCCTTTCTTAGCATCTTGGCAAAGATTTAAAAATTTTAGATTAAATCGACACTGTAAATGAATAGGCCTATCGCTAGGTACAGTAACGGTAGACTCTTAAGTTGACGCACACTTGCCAGACTCATGACGATAGATAACTGATTCTCCTCACGCTAGTGTTGCCAAATACAGTATTGTTATGTATTATTTATCAACAATAATATTTACTTATAATTTTACTAAGGAATGGATGTTATATTAGTGCGGCGACAGTGTGTCGACGATGTGTATGTAATAGGATGCGAAGAAACAACCCGTTCCATTGTGTTAGTCTGTAGTCTCGTAGAAAGGTTTAACCTGAAAAATTACCGGTACAATAAGATGATGTTATAGTTTTTATATAAGAATTTTTTTAAGAAAGCACACAATAAGTATTAGTGTACGTAATGTTGCCATACTTTCGAAAAATCCCTAAAATATATCAAAAATTGAAAATTCCTTTTCTGCTACTGGCCCAATTAAGCGAAAAGTTGTTTATTATAAATCTTCTCTATAAATTATTTTATTGACTATGATCATAAGTGTAAATAGCTTTATCCCTTTAATTTAATCATAATACCAAAAATAGTAAATGTATTTGAGATATTTTCGTGCCAATTAAGGTGCATAAATAAACTTCAAAACTTTTTTAACTTGCAGGTATGCTCTTACCTCGTTTCGGGTTAAGTGCGAATAGCTGACATTTTGTACAATTTTGTCGCAAATTTAAGTTTTTCAAAAATTATTTAAACGGTAATAGGTGTGCAATCCGATTGTTAATGACCCTGCCAAATATTTATACGATCGGTTAAAATTATTTCTTTTCTCAAATTTCAAGAGTTCAATCCTTTTTTCTTTAACAAAGAATAACTCTAAAAAGAAACAACCTAACTTAATGCTGTAAAAAGCATTTTATAGTAGATTTGTTCCTAATTCTGCTCGTGCCAACTTGGGTGCGTAAATAAACTTCAAAGGTTTTTTAACTTGCACGTACACTCTTACCCCGTTTCGGGTTAAGTACGTGATAGCTACATTTTGTAAGATTTTGTCGCAAATATAAAATTTTCAAAAATGATTTAAACGGTATTAGCTGTGGAATGCTATTGTTAAAGACACTGCCAAATTTCTATAGGATAGGTTGAAATACCTTCGTTTAAAGTCCAACTTTGTAAAAACCGCGATAGGTTGAAATAACTTCTTTTAAAGTCCAACTTTGTAAAAACCTTGTGCACTTACCCCACTCCGCCTTACTTAAAATTATCAAAAACTATATTAATTTTAGTTAAATAAATTAGTGACAAAAATGAAAAATATTTATTAAATTAAACTGAAATGCGTGAATATTAAACACTGGCAGCGTTAATCCGTATAGATATGTCAACATTGATTTAAAAAATTACATGTATGAGATTGGAAGAATTGATTGAAATATATTGACATTCTAAATCTCTAATATTTTACTAGTTCTTTTTAGTTCGAGCAACTTTCACAAAAATTCCAGTCAATATAGTTATAAATTAAATAAATAAATTTCTCTGAGAATAACAGTTCTAGCAATTGATCGTACACAAACAATAAATCAAATAAAAGTTCGAAGAAGAAAAGACTCCATTCGTTATGTGAGCAATGCTTTGTTTAAATGCTTTTCAATCGAAACTAGCATACAAAATGAATGAAAATTGTACATCGGATTAAAAATCAGCAGGTAGAAAAGAAAACAGAAAGAAAAGAAAATTAAAAATAATAAGCCAATCGATAAAATTAGTGATTTAATTTCTGTACAGTTTAATTTACAAGATATATAAAATTATTTTATGTAAGAGATAAATCTTTTTACATGATACTATTGATAACTTTAACGAAACTCAGAACAATTCTATGCAGTTCTGAAGGATTAATCTTAGAAAAAAGAATAAAAAAGAGTGCATTAAACTAAATTATATTTTCTGTAGAAAATACAGTACTAAGACATAAATGATAAATGTTTTAAGTATGTTTATTGAAATAATGCACTTACAAAGTTCTTCATCAATCCATCAAAGATTATGACTTAAAAAAATATTTCAAATACATGTACTATTTTTGGTATTATGATTAAATTAAAGGGATAAAGCTATTTACACTTATGATCATAGTTAATAAAATAATTTATAGAGAAGATTTATAATAATTCCAATGAAAGGGATATATTTACAGTAAAGGAAAGATTTTTAAGCATTTCTAAATCTTTATTATCCGATAAATATTTTCTAATGGAATTCAAAAAAGTATTCTGCCATTCGAATGCATTGTTTTGAAATTACATTCCTGTTAAGGAAAGAATTCTTTTATATAAAAGTAGCATTGATCTGTATCAAAACGGAATAAAGCAAAGAATAAGTAGTAGAAAAGTAATTCGATTATTTACAAAAATTAATAAGAAATAAATATTTAATTTAAAATAAAATTATAAAGTTTTTCTCCAAATTGTTAACTATAATAGGATTAAATATTTTTAAATTAAACATTACATTTTAAATAAATAAGATCTTCATAATTTTAAAGGTTATTACTCGTATAATCTTTAATGCAAATAATAAATGGAAATAATAAGTTTTTGTTTATTTTATTAAGTTTTTAATACTATTGACCAACTATTAAATCTAAAAATATTAATTATAATGCGATTAAGTATTCTTTTTCAATAAAACATTGCAGTTTAATTAGAATAGGATCTTCATAATTTTCTAATGAATGACAAATAATGACTTTCATTTATTTTATTAAATTTTTAATGCGATTAACAAATTATTAATCTAAAAATATCAATTCTAATAAGATTAAATATTTTTAAATAAAATATTATCTTTTTATTTTCTAATTTTGGAGTGAGAATACCTTAATAGATTTTTATTACTTCTTCCTTTATTTTCTTAATTTACATACGCTTTTAATAAACGATAATGAAAACTCAACATCAATAAAAATTAATAATTAAATTACAATTATATATCGTAATTAATTGATATATTTTTTAATAAAAATAAAATGAGAGCTTAATAGATTTGTCAAAAAGAATCGCTAAATGAATAATCAGTAGAACTAACGACAAGAATTGCTCTTGATAATACAGGAAATAAATATATTATAAGTGAATGAAAAGCAGATCCACTTAAACGTGTAATTTTCTCTAATACAAAATGAATAAATAAAAATTTCCTGTTAAATCATAAAAGCTCAGGGTTCTAGGAAATTTAATATTCTCTCCTTCAACTAGTTATTAAGGTCATTGACCTAAGTATCAATAATAAGGAAGTATAGATTCGAAGAATGTTACGAGTGTATATATACATCAACATTTAACAAAAATGAAAACTTTTAGTATGAATGAATATCTCGTTAAACTTGAAAAAAGCTTTAATATGAAATCACATAGTCGTCTAAAATTGCCAATTTTGATCATAACAAGGTTCTGGATTATATAATAAATATTTTAAAAGGAATATTCGATTTTATCTTCAAATTTATTTTTCTTTAATGAATATAAAATAGATATTTTATTTCACGAAAATTACTTCTTATTTATAGAGTTTTTTGAATAGATGTTGATTTCCTGTTTCCGATGGTTTTTAAATTTTTTTTTTAAATAAATGTAGCAAAACTTTCTTTGAAAAGAATTCCAAAAGGGAATAAATATTTAAATCAAGGGAAATGTGTACGTGTCTGAATTTCCAATTTTTCTAAAAAAATTCTGAAAAATGTTTATCGATATCACGCGTTATCCATATAATATAGATTATTTTCTGCTTAATATATGTAACAAAATTCGCAAAAACGCTTTCTAGAATTTTGATATCTATTATAAAATTATATATATATACTTTTTTAAATATGTTATATTTATATATTTTTCAATTTTAAAGAATTATTAACCAGTTTTAAAAATAGATTATATTTGAATAACGTTTTGGCCTATTTTATAATTTATTGTTTAAAGTGAACATTTTTCAAATATGTTTGTAGTAAAATGAATATAATTATATTGATAATAAATGATAAAACATAAGTTTATTCAGAAATTATCAACTTGATAGCAGCATAAATTCAAATCATGTAACGAATTAATTAAAATTTTATGGATTTTCGGAAACTTAAAATAATCTGAAACAAAAATAGCAAAGAAAAATTCAATTCTATTGTATATTATAATATTCTAATAAGTATTAATTGTAGTTTTAATCATAATTAATTAATTTGAAATTTTATTAATTAAATTGATTTTAATTTTGCATCTACACAGAGAATTTCGTAATTAACTTTCATGGTTAATTTGCCGAACTACTTTGATCTTGCATATTTTTGTCAGTATTTATTGCTATATTTTTAAATTTTTATTCTACTCATATCCAAAGAATTGTGTGTTATCTTTGCTGCAGGAGTAATCCCCAGGTAGTAGTGTCGTTTGAATTGCACAAACTAATTAGAAAGAAACCATCAAATGAATGAACGAAGATAGACCGTATCAATGATATCAACATTTATCCGTTGCCCAGTGCATAACTGTCAAATAATTTTATCTTCGCAGCTTATATTGCGAAGCGCAACTTATATTGTTCAATAAATTCTTCAAAAATTAATTATAAAGTGATTGATGTCTCAAAAATTTTTAAGCCTTTTATTACAAACATTTGGTATTCAATGTATCCATCCGTTCATCTGATAATATATCTCGAAAACCAAATATCTCTGAGCATTGACATTTTAAACGATCATTCAAATTATCCAAGATATATGTCTATCAAATATGCTATACTGTTACAAAATGGCGGCCATTCAAATCATTGAAATTGAAAAATCTATTTTTTCTCGAAAATATACCTAAAATGTTTTCAAATGAAAACATTTTAGGTATATTTTCGAGAAAAATGTCATGATGACATCTCAAATGTCACGATGACGTCTTCATATCTAGGAATGAGACGTCATCAAACTTCATAACCGACGTGTTGGCGATGAAGTTTGGTGCATGGTAAAGCTGTGGCTTACCACCCTGAAGGATCCGGGTTCAAATCCAGTCCCACATCTCCAGTTTTTTAGGAGGGGTCCGGTCCCGGGGTTGAACCTTTCTTCAACCATCCGGTTGACCCCATCATGGGTGTTGGCCAGCCTGTGATAGGCTCCATAAGTGGCCGCCGGCAGATAGAGGATATGACAGCTTAACCAAACTAGCCTAGCCAGTCATAACTGACGTCACAAATTATCTGATTTGGTGGTGTCAGCCATTGTTACATCACGATAATTTCACAATTCCATTCAAATCAAGTAACCCATGTGTTACCCTTACACTGCTAACACTTAGTGCCACCTATTACCAATAATATAAACTAAAATTTTAACAAAAATGAAAATCTACCCTGTAGGATTAAACGATCTTGTATAATTAAAGGATGCGGCGTCGAGGTGTCCCTAATGGTAGAACGTTACTACTGACTTTCATGAAAATCTGCTAATAAGCATATTTTCATGAAAGTCTGTTCCACACACATGTTAATGGGGAACAGACATAGGACCGATCTTATAAGTCTCCATTTCCTTCGGAAAGTAGGCTAAAAATAATCGATATTGGATCTTACTGTCTGGATATCTGTTAAAATAAATATCGTAGTATATAGTAGCCTATTATTTTTGAGTGGTGAACTGTTTTAGAATGTTGTAATATTTCAAAAAGCAAATAAAATTTATCTTGTATACTAGTACAATTTCCCAATTTTTACATATGATTCATTTGCATATTTATTTTGTGTTTAAAGGTGTTTTTAATGTTATAGCATAACTATCATTTAGCTGTTGCCATATTACCCTATACTTTGGAGAATATAGCACTTTGCATACCTTTTTTAAACATTGGAAGTTTTTAAACATTTGAACATTTGGAATTATTTAAACTTCTGAAAGTCTTTTTCTATTTTTCCATTACTTTAATAACTATAGTTTATTCTGATAAATGAATTTTTTTTCTAATTTCAAACAAGGCAAAACAAAAACGCTTTTCATAAAAAATATTGCCATATTTCCTCTATTTACTCTATATTAAATAGCATGCATTATTAATTTATTACGAACGTTTTGTTTTTTGATATTTCCTTAATTGAACAGATTCAAATTTCCGATTTTATTTTATTTTCTTATATTTATTATTTAAGCAATCGAAATAATAACCTCTGATATTATTTCATAAAAGGAATTTTTTACTTAAAACATAAGATGAACAGATTTATTTTTACTTTGATAAAATAAATACTCATTCAATTTATGAAAATCCCAGATTCGTCACCAATTTTTAGTTTCTTCGAAGTAATATTCTATTTCAATAATAACTATAAGTATTCTTGCATTCACAAAATGCTTGAGTGTTTATAGATTTTGTGTATTTATAAGTTTTATATAGATTTTTTATAGCAGATCAAAATAGGCACTTTTATTTTGCTTCTATATCTCATCGTACTACAACCTTTTCCTTCTTAATTCAACAATCAATGTAAATAAATACATCTCTCTATTTTTATTATATTTCTTCTTAAACTTTTGATCGTGTTTCTTGACGCTTACTGTATTTTCTCCTTTCAGAAACTCTCCGACTTACTTAAAACTTTCATTTCTGAAGTGTTGTGTAAGTCGAATTTAAATACGTAAACAGTTAGGTAATTTTTATGGTAAAATTAAACTATTATAGTTTATTTACAAGGTAGAAAATAGCTATCGCAATATGATACATATTTACAATTTGCATCATATTACGATAGCTACTTCAACAATTAATTATCGATAATAACGCTTATTATAGTTACAGTAATGTAATAATTATTGATAGATATAACATTCTGTAAATTGCAGTACTGAGCAATATATAATATATATTAAATTATAAAGATGATTTTTGATGTGTGGTATTTTGTATGTTAAAATTGTTTACATAAAGTTGAATTTATGTAAATCAGATTTGCATAAATTGAACACTTCTGTATTTTTAAACTTTTTTTCTTTATTAAAATTCCAGCAATTTTGTTAGTATATTTTAAAGTTAGTAGCATTGATATCGTTGAGCACTTTACAAATATGAGAATTTATCTTGTAAAACTTCTGCGATTGGCATAATTGCATTAGAGATTACTTGAGTTGTATGAGATAATAAAGTGACATTAAAGTAATTATGTGCTGTATTTTATTAATAACATTGATATATCAAGTAATTGTTTTCGAATCGAATACTAAATAGACGTTGCTATAGGTACGACAACTATTTGGTAGATTAACCTAGAGTTGCTTATATCCTCAGAAACAGTTTGTGGTAAAATAGTTGTTGGTCACATGACTATAAAATAGTTCTTTGTCATTGTTGTGGGAATCGATTTCGGGTCCCACAATTCAGATTTTTTAAAGATGGTTACGGACTAGGGCGTTGATATCCATTCTTCGATCTTGATACTTCTATCAAGTGTATGGGCCATATATGAGTAACTTATTGTGGACTCCAAAATGGCTCACTCGTTTAGAATACTCAATGCGACAATTATATTGGCTACTAATCTATTTACACACTTGAACACTGAACACTTATCACTCGTTTCTTCCTCCAAGTGTTATTAAGTTTTTCATAATATTATAGCCTTAAATATCAAATAATTTAAATATATAATATTCTTAAAATTATCGGATTTAATTATTTTTCTACAAAAATAAAAAATTGTAAAATTAGTGATATATAATCAATAATGAATTGAAAATTTTTAGAAATCCATTATAATTAATACTATTAATTTCTTATTTTGTAATCAGATGCTCCGAATAGTGCACAGTTATGTTAACTAATTTTTTCCATAATTATAGCATCATAGAAATATCCTATATGCCCAATAAACATTCTCAGATAAAAACTTCTGCATATCATTATGTATAACATTTTTCCTTGTAAATATATCACTATTTTATAACTTCCATTTTTTTTCAGAACAGACAACAATCGAAAAGCATAGTTAGTTGTATTTATAAGTTTAGTCATCTATCCCTTGAATATTTAAACAGAAAGTTGGTTATCTCTTCAATTATTAAAGAGAATGAAGAATAAAGCATGAAATAAGAAGAGAACAGGATATAAAAAAGGTTAAAAGGTACAATAAGGAAATGTGTAGGACTCTAAAAAAAAGAGAAAATAACTCTTTAATCGCCTCATACGGCAATGAAATTCAATTCAAACTACAAAAAAATTATTAAATGGTATTTTGGAAAATTTTAATGAAATTCCAATATATTCTTCCTATGTTCGATAATGTTTCGCTAATTAAATTCTGTTAAATTAGCGTAAATAGCAATTCTAGAATTTTTACGAACTATCCATTTATATATATATATAACTCATATCCATCATGATGTGATCGTCCAGAAAGTGGAAAATGAAAACCAACGAACCGGACCAGGACAACTGAAAAAAATCAGATGATTACGATCTGGAATTCATCCCACATCCTTGAGATGAAAGATTTCCATTATATTAGTAATCAATCGTCATAAAATTGTTTTCGCCATAAAATTAATTATAATTTAATTTTATAATTTTAAGAAAGGGAATTTTAATTAAAGTTTCATTAGCTATATTTTATAAATTTTAATTATTGCTTATAAAATAAAATAAAAGTTTTTATTTTACAGCACTTAAATTCTTTACGAAAATTCACTCATTCAAAATATTTTGACCTCAATTTTTTTTTTATTCTCATCCTTTAACCTTTTTCCAGATTCATTTATCTTTTAAGAATAAATTATTCACTAATTCATTCAATTTACAAGTAGCAATTATATTTACCATCGTTAATAATACCTTAAATAAACGAAATATGTATTGAAATAATTAATATCATATAAATATAAATTAATAATTGGGACACCAATCTACTTTCTGGCTATTTATCATGTGTTGATTCCATTAAAATATTTATTTTTATCATTTATTTATTAGTCGAATCAAGATAAAGTTGTTTTCTGTTTTTTTTTATTTTTAATCATTAGAAAATATCATTTATTATAGTTAAATGATCTTATAATTTTTCTACATTTGAATTTTTAAAATTGTCATTTAAATTTTAATATTCTTTAAAAATTAAAAATATTTAATAAAAAAATAATAAATAAAAAGATTTACCTGTAAAGAAATGAGAAAGATCCAAAGATATTCTTCATTTAACTTTATAATTTTTTTATTTATATACTTAAGAAAATCACTTATTCGATTTAAAGATAAAGTTTGCTTGATCATTACAATTAACAAAGTGTAAAATTTTTTATTGAGAAATCATGAAAACTTTTTAAAACTCCTTCAAATGAAATATGAAAGAGTGTCATAACAATGAATTTAATAATTTTCCACTCTTGTTAATGGAGGAACTAGCATTAAAAAAAGGCATCTGATTATAAAATAAATAGTTAACTTAGTAAATACGAAGCTGCTTATTGAAATTATTAAAGACACTATTCCTGTATGCTTACATCTTAACTTGAAATATTTATAAAGCAGATAAATTTTAATCTGATTTATGCTATTAGTAAGATAAGCTATTTTTTATTTAAAAATAAGAAAATTTCAAAAAATATATCATATAAT
>AYEL01061303.1:0-40332 GCA_000484575.1 Olivierus martensii | reverse complement strand
TTAAAATTATTAAAGAATTTCATTTACTGCAGACTCTTATCATAATATTAAAATCAATAGATTTGATATTTCATTTTCTCTTCTCGAAATTCAATTTAGTCATATTTTAGCCATCAATACATGTTCTGAGATATATTTCACATTCATGTGATAAATTATATAGATAATATATTCAATCATAAAATAGATTTTAAAATAAAAAACAATATTGCTTCAACTGATTCATGAACTCGATCTCTTCCTTTGAAAAATTCAATATCAAGAATTTAGAAAATCAGTTAATCAATTATGATAAGAACTTTGATACAAACTTTCTTAATATGTAATACAATAATAAAATAATCGAATTATGATGGCTTTTTAATTATTTTTGTTTGCAATAAAGGAAAAATCTATAATTCATATTTCTTAATCAATATCTTCTTCGGTTGATAATTGCGAACAGTCTAGTTCATTTTGCAGTTTCTCTTAATATTTATTCATGAAATTCACAATATCATTTAAGAAAAATTTAATGTGAAAAGAATTTGAACCAAAGTACAAGCTTAAAACAGTTTTAGACGTTTTAAACACACACTTTTTACGGGATTTAAGTAATAAATTAATGCCAGACTTTAATTTTGCTAAGACAAATAATTAATCAAACTGAAATCAGTTATAATTAATTTTTAGAATGTTTTTTAAGGCAGCTAGATGAGAATAAATTAAAATACTCCGAATCTTTTAAATTCTTTCGGATTTTGTATGAAGTATTCACTATTGTAAGAAATTTTGAAAGAAAGAAAGAGAGAGAGAGAGAGAGAAAAGATGACAAAATAAAATTAAACTGCATGTAGCGATAAAAATGTTCCTGTTTAATATTTGGAATTTGAAAGATTAAAATAAACATTCAGTAACTGTCGAAATAACGGCAACCAAAATAATGGAATATTCGAGATAGTGGCGCATTCAGATCGGTTGTTTAAATACAGAGCAGCTGTTGTTCAGTGCACAAAACAGCAGTATGCTTGAGAATTTCTTTATATCTACCAATTTGAAGTGTCGATAGCCTGCTATATACAGATTATTTGCGCTACTTTAACATAAAGTACTTTGTATTTAAGTATTTAAGCAGTGAATAAAATGGTGTTCTTTATCTTTGCATGTTTTATTTATTTCTTTTATTTTTGTATTAAATGTATTAAAGATAAGACTGTCTAGACAACGGAAAAATCGAAATACTATAATAGCACCTTTACCCCGAGGGTATCGTTATTCCGAAAATCTGCTGAATTTTATAATTCCATTGGAAATTCAAGCATAACGATATTCAAACAATAACAACATCAATAATTAAGTAATAGATAAAACAAATTATTATTATAGATCTGGTATTATAATAACTTGCAAATCATATCAAACATACTTCGTAAATGTATCTGACAATTTGTTTTGTCATTTAAGTGTTTATTATAAAAATTGCCAAATTTATAGGCAGAAATAAATGGAGAAAAAAAAATAGTTTCAAATTTGTCATTTTTATCATCATCACCAAAACAGTGAATTATATTCTAGAAAAACTGTATTTACAAAAGAAATTCGTGAAACGTAATAATGGCATCATTTCGTCATATGATACAAAAAATAATAATACAATAGTAATAATGATCAATGTGCTATAGGATGCATAATGTGTATTGATTATGTTATTACTAAATCAGAGATATAGCATTACACGGCGTAATTATGATAATACACAAGTTCATCAACGTCATACACTATTATGCAAATGACGTACATTTTGTGTAATGTGATATTTTTAGCTACATCAATTATAAGTTTTTAACCTAATATACTGGTCAAAACAAAGACAGATTATTATTTGGACTTTATATTAAGCTGACCAACATATTTCTTTCTAAAATATATAAAGCTTAAAAGTATATTTTAACTTTATTAATTTTGTAAATATATTTGAGAACAATAGATTTTATTTTTTGTGAAATTAGAATATAAGATATATTTATTATATTTATAAAATATCTTCTTTCCATAAATAATCAAAACTTTAATTTTGGATAATAATTTGTTATAAAAATTTTAAAGATTTGTCTGAAGAGGATTCTCTTATGTATGGATATATATCCATTAACTAATGATTTAATGAAATACCCTAAGTTTGTAATCATACTACTAATCCTCCTTGAAAAGAAGATTTGGGAATTATAACCTCTTTACTAATGATATTTTTATTCTTATCCGTTATTGTAATAGTTCCATAAACATACTTAGAAAGCTATACTGTAATTTTTCTTCGTATTCAAGCATCATATAACTTTAGCATATACTGTATAGTACAATATAGTACTGTATTATATATATGCAAAAGTTAATATAATGCAAACTATAAAATAATACAGTATACAGTACTACAATAAATATAAAACAAGGTTTAATATTGTATAACTAATTTTATAAATTCAACAATTGGACTCGATTTGTAAAGATATACAGTAAATGCTAATCTTAGTTTTTACAAAATTTCATTTTAAAAAATCATTTCTTATGAAATACTTTATTAATTATATCATTAAATGTTTATTTTGAACTAGTCATATATAAATATGCATTTGCTTCAGATTTATCAAAATAATTGTCTTTCTGAATATATATATATTTATGTTTTATAAGTAGTGTACGCACACGCACACACACACTACTTATAAAACTAGTTATTATAATTCATAAAACATCGCTGCCATTCACGATATGAAATCATTTTTCAATTTAAATACCAATATAAATTTATATAATAACTTCAAAAAAATCCGGTTTATACAAATAAAATTTCATTCTTATCCTCCTCGGGAATATATAAAAAAACTCTATATACAGTTTATATATAATATATGACGGCAAACAAATACGATATATTTATATTAGCATATTAGAATTTAAAAAAATAAATCTGTAAATATCATACTCATAATTACCAATATTCAAAATTTAAAAAATGATATTACAGCGTGTTATCTATTTACTCTATTCGTAACTAGAAAGTCTGCCTAGCTTGAAATAGTGAGCAGCGATTAGTCTTTACAGTTCAGAGCGCTGTAATCGACCTATCTCATTCCTATACCTCACCCCTATTCTTAGTCAGAACGGCCACGTCTATTTTTAGTTACCACTGCACATTCGAACTGACAGACTTTATAACCGATCAACTTCCGGTAAGCACAGCCCCTGCGAAGCAGGTGACAAACTTTTTGGAACGAACTGTACATTTATAGCAGAATCCATTGTGTATTCATAACCCTCTAACGTGGAGATACACCATTCAGCTATCTTGCTTTCTAAATTAATAAATGGTGATGTGATCTTTCAACAGTTTGCCTAAATGTTAGCAGGTTCTTATGCATTTTAATATAAGCAAATAGTCTAGGACATGCTGGGTTATTTACTACTGGAGCAAATGACTGTCATTTCTATTTTACTTCATGTTTTATTGTCAGTATAAACATACTAATATGAAAACATACAATAAGAAAATATTGCCACATTATAAAATCTGAAAATTACTGCTGGCCGATGACAATATATCTCAATAAATAGCAAATATCTAACTTATGGAAAAAAAATAATTGTAAAATAAAAATCAACTTATCCTGCTGATGATGATAGTAGTTAAGTTAAACTCCAGATAGCTAACAAGAACATTATCATAACATTGTAAAACTAGAGCTTAAACTATCATTTATTTATCAGTCATACTTTTTTTTTTTATTTTTCAAAACTAGAATAAGTATATTTGTATGAAATCAATCTCTCCATTTTAAAATTCATTTATGAGAAAAATCTGCTTCAATTTTTGTTGTCACAACTGATATTGCTGCTGTTAGAATCAATTACACATATATTCAAGATTACTAAATTTAATCTACAAAAATGTCTTCATTTTAAAACTGAAAATTTGTCTTTTTTTTTCTAAGGTTTATACTCATTTTTGAATTTTAACTCTCTTTTGGCTTATTTAGCTAATATATTCATACCATATTAATGGCACAATGGCATCACGAATATAATTTGGCAAAATTTATTCTTAAATCAATTTGCTAATATTGTGACAAAGTTGTTATGTTTACTCTCTGTATTTGATAAAACACATGTCATCTTATTTTTTAAAATATGAAGCATGTACTAGTCATATAACACACAACAAATATTAGTCATGATATTTATTGATAAAAAGCTTCCATTTTGCTAAAATAATCTTTATTTGATAAATCATTATTTCCCAGATTTAGCAAAAAAAAATAAAAATTTTAAAACTTAAATACTGTTTGTGCTAAGAAAAATGATCAGGAAAAAAGATAATGTCTCACTGTAAAGAAGTTGCATTATGAATCACTGCTGACATGTTTGAAATTTATCAAACAATGCAATAAATCTATATTTCATAGTGCCATTTGGAATGCAATAAAAATATTAAAATAATCTTATTTAATAAATATTATAGTTCTATGGAATAATAAATAAAGTCTTATTAGTAAATATAAGATTCCAAAAATACTTTGTTTTTATCTGTCAAATAATTTTAAAAATAAAAAAAATTATTATGTATTATTCAGGAAAAGTAGTTATTTTGATAGGAAAACTTGCAATCAAATTTAATGGTGGAAGTAATAATCTGATATTATATTTAAATCTTAGAAATTATGGATATTAACCAGTTGTGCATTTCATGTTATTTTCTCATATATAAAAGATGCTAAAACAAATATTAGTTCAAAGTAATTAACAAAACTATCATTCTCTTTTGAAATTTATTAATTTAATATTAAATTAAGTACATAATCTGAATAATTGACAAACATGTAAAGAAAATGGAATAAATACACAAATAAAATTTTAAAATTGACAATCATTAACGATATCACTCACCTTTACATTTATTGGTATTTTTATCCAGTATTGCTTTTGTTGATATTATAGTCCCATACCTGCAAAATAAATATTTTTAAAATCTTGAGAGAGAATTTTTATGCTTTGTTAATTAATAAAAAATCATATTTCACAATTTCATTCTAAAATTTATATATAATATTTTAAATCTGAATAGAAATTAAATATTGGATTGTTCAGAAAGTAATTTCGTTTTTTTCCGACGGATGGCGTTAGTTGTATTTTTCCTGCCAATTTTATTCTAAGCCATATTATCGTTATAAATTTCGACAATTGACATTTCAAGGCATATTTATAACAATTTTTTTTTTGATTTTGTACATTTTGTTTTTTTTGTGTGTCCTATCAAAAATGGAAAATAAAATGGAGATTTTCGGTTTGTTTTACTTTTTTATTACTGAAAACATAAGAATGCTGTTCAAGCAAGAAAAAAGTTATGTGAAGTGTAGGGAGATGATGTATTAACGGAATGCCAGTGCCGAAACTGGTTTGCAAAATTTCATTTTGATAATTTTGATGTTAAAGGTGCACCATGTGCTGGAAGGTTAGTTGAAGCTGATGATGACAAAATAAAAATATTGGTTGAAACAAACCGCTTAATAACAACATCAAAAATTGCTACAAGATTGGATTTTTTGAATTCAACCATTCATGATCAGATGAAACGCTGATATTTGGGTTCCGCATGTTCTCAAAGAAAGATTTGCTCCATCGCATCGATATCTGATTTGCTGTTCAAACGTGAAGAAAATGACTTCTTTCTGAAGCGGATCATAACTGTTGATAAAAAATGCATTCTTTATAACAAAGTTGAACACAAGCGATCATGGAGCAGAAGAAATGAGCCAGATCAAAGCACTCCGAGACCCCATATTCATCAAAAAACCGATGTTCTTTGTTTGGTGGAATTTCAAGGGAATTGTTTTTCTGAGCTTCTTCCAGACAATTTCAGAATTAATTCGGAAGTGTACTACCACCAATTAGAAAAACTGAACGATTCCGTCAAACAGAAGCGGCCAGAATTGATTAACAGAAAAGACAATGTTTCATCATGACAATACCGAACTTCATACAAGGTTGATGGCTTGCCAGAAGCTGTTACAGATTGGATGGGATATGCTACCATATTCACCATATTCGCCATATCTGGTACCTTCCAATTATTACTTAATCCGGTCTTTACAAAATTCTTTACACTGCAAAACACTTACTTTAAATGATAATGTCAAAAATCACTTGTTTCAATTTTTTGCAAGATCAGAAATTCTATGAGCATGGAAGAATGCTACTACCGGAAAGGCACATGTGTTGGACAAATGGTCAATATATAATTAAATAAAATATTTATATACTATAAAAAAACAATATATAATTAAATAAATATTTATATACTATAAAAAAATTGGTCGTACATTTTCATGGAAAAAACGAAATTACTTTCCGAACAACCCAATAAAATTATTAGGAAAACATTATTCTGCAACATAAATAATAATAGTGAGAACTGGGGCATAACATATGATCCATTAATAAAAATTCACTAATAAAGAGAGGACAAACTTTATTATTTTAATTTTACTATCTATAAGTGAACTAAGTTCTGATTTGAATAATATAAAATAAAAAAAGAAAAGAAAACAAGCTTATTTCTCAAACATAAAATATTTTCAATAAAACTCTTTTGGATATTTGCTGAAAGAAATCCTTATGGTAACAACTATACAATATCTATGGTATGGATTTTTTAAGATACTTCACAATAAATTCCCAAGCAGCAGATAAGTTATCAGAATCTTTTTTCATGCAGGTGTTTTGTATAATTCTTTCCTTTTAATGTTATAAAATACAAAATATATCCTAATATATATATTTTTGTACTTTTTACATGTTTATTTTCTAATGTAGAAAATAAACATGTAGAGATGTTCTTTTTCTTTTTTTAATATGTAAGAGTACTGGCCAGTGTGACCTATCTTTATTTATCATCTTACAGTATATCCATGCTGTAGAGTGTGTGCTTGTATGGATATTTATTTTTATAGTCAAGGAAAAGATAGCATTATTTTTGTTGATGGGTGAGGTCAGGAGGTCTTGTATTAGGAATAAGATGTTTCCACGTGTGTTTGCTCAGTTTGAAAACGGATGATGGATAGATCATCAGTAGATCCAAAAGCACTTTAGTAAAAATATATTTGTTTTGAGAAATAAGCTCATATTCCTCTCTTTAAATCTCATTATCAATGAGATTGTGAGAAAATATGATTAAATAAGAATACAGATAGTCTTTGACTTACAAGATTTGATTTTAAATTCTACTGTCATAAGTCAGAATAGTTGTGAGTCACAAATTTCACACTACTAATGTTTACTGGGACAGTATACATTATCTAAATAAACATAAAAAACACAAACTAAAAGAACCAGACATGAAAAAAGGATGCTTTCCATATATCATACCATTAAGTCAGGGATCAAACTCATCGAATTGCATTGATCAATCACAGAATTATTTGATTATATCATTGTTGAGAGTTGAGGCAATCATAAGTTAAGGACTACTTGTATTTAAAGTGCTTATTATATGGCAGAAATTATTAAAATGCTAATCTTAAGAATAAGAGTTTAATTTTATTTTATTCTACTTTTGGTTGAATTAAGCTGAAAATTTCTTGATTTATCATTTGGAAAAAATGATAAATCAAGAAATGACTAAAGAGACTTAATTTTCATAGTTTAAATAATTCAGGGATCCAAGAAATTGAATGCTGTTTCTGGAAAGTGATACATCTAGAATAACAGATTGAGGTTTCATTGTAAATAGATACCAAAGAAACAAATTTTATAATTACTCTTGTTATCTATTAATCAGAATTTCTTATTTCGAAGATAATTAATCCTGGACTGATTGTTTTTTAGATAGAGTAAACATAGCTCACACAAATGTTAACAACAGTGATTGATGTTTTTGAAACAGATTGTAACAAGAAATAATTTGGACACTACTATTACTTGTGCAATCTTTCAAACATCTTATTTACTAAGCAATGAGCAAAAAAGGAAATAGGGGAAGGTGTTGTAGAGATTACTTATTACAAATACAATTCCAGAATTATATTCATTAGAATATGAAAGTATTCTATGTTTAAAACTATGTATTAAGTTATTCTGCAATTGAAGAGGGCCTGGTTAAGAATTCTAATTCACTACACTGCCAAAGAGACTCAAACAAAAACTATCAGCACTGCGGCAGGAAAGACTTTCATAACTTTAATAACACAATAAAAACACCAAAATTAGTAGTGCTTTCAATTTAATATGAAATCCTCGTCAGCTACAACATACATTATAAGAACACACAAAGTTATAAAGAATGCATAAAAGATACTTTAAAGATTTTTAAATAACAAGGTTACTATGGTAACATAGCAATGGCCTGGTTAAAGAGTCAAAAGTACTTTTGTTTAAATGTCTTTTGAAATATAATAATTTGAGAATTAATGTTGTGATATAATTTTTCTATAATGTTATAATAAAATTTTCTATCACACAACAACTAGCTTATTTATCAAACCAAAAGTACTTATTATAGAGTACTTTTAACACTAAAACTATAAGATTCGAAATACATATTTAAACTAGTGTCAAAAATGAACACAAAGAGAAGGATAATCGATAAATACAGACTTTAGATTTTTCTTTTTTTAACTAAAAATAAATTTATTGTATCACTTTTGACCCTTTGGGTCCTCTTCAGGAATCATAAAAACAAAGGACCCAGAGGATTGAAAGCACTAAAATAAATTTATTTTTAGTTAAAAAAAGAAAAATCGAAATTCTGTATTTATCAATTATCCTGCTCTTTGTGCTCATTTTCAATATTTGTACTTTTAAATGTATGCTAACTTGTCCCTTTTTTTTTGTGCGCTAATTTGGTTTCCTGAACCAGGACATTAACACACAACACACTTTCATCCAACTAAACACTTCAGGAAATGTTATCCAATATAAAAAAATTAAAGAAAAATATTAAATTCTAAACTATGTACTTTACAAATTCACAAATAAAATATACTTTATTTCTATAATCAAAAATAAATTGACAGTTCAATGTTAAACAATTTGAAGCATTAGAATGTTCTGATGCCATAAATAGAATACTAATATTTCTTATAAATTATTTTGTTTGAAGTAGCATTTATTTATAAATATATTAAACTTAATCAGAATTAAACTTACAAGGGGAGGACACAGTTGACCCCCCACCAATTTTGATTCACTTGCGTATGGGGAAAATACATCAGACTTAGGTTTTAATAAATGAATTATATAAAATTTCGACTTTTATTGCTCAAAAAAAAAATTGCTGAATTTTTTTTAAATTTATTTCTGTCATATAACTTGCGAGAAATGAGAAAAAGAAAAATTTTCTAAAAAAAATTGTTAAATCTTCCTTGAACTCATTAATTTACATATGAATAAATCAAGATTTTTTAAATATAGAAGTGTAGGAAAATTTTATCATTAAATATACTAATTTTTTTTTATATATTTGTAAACGAAATTTATGTAAATCCATTAACTTTATACATATTAAAAATTTGCCAATCGGTCAAAACTGGTAAACAGTTTATGTTACAATAAGTAATTTTATAATTTCGTACTTACAATAGTTAATTTACTTCAATAGATTTTCATAATTAATAAATATTCAGAAATCATGATAAATATTTATTAAGTCAATTTTATTAAGAATTGCTACATTCATCTTCTTTTTAAATTTTATGAAAGAGAGTTTGATGAAATTTTATACTGAAAGAAATATTATGAATTTTATTAAAAATCATTGAATTTATTTATTTACATCAGAAAATAAGTAAATCATATTACTATATTTATCAATGATAGACATTAAGAGTTCTAGCATATTATTAGTGAAAGACAGGAAGCAATAGCAAACATATAAGCAGCTTTACTCTTTCTCTGGAAGAAAAAAATTGGGTTAATTATATTTTTCTACTTTTTTTTTTAACAAAAATACAGGAAAACATTTTTATATGCTATTTTAATCGAATTTTGACTCGCATCTTTACATATTTCCCCAGTCAGAAGGAAGGAAAAAAATAAACAAATTTATTTACTTATTCACTTTTGTAGCTTATCTTAAAAATACGAAATTTCCTTCTAGATTTAATAATATATTTTTTATTTAAGGTTTATATTTTACAAATAATTAACGAAACAAAAAAAATCATCATTACTTTCGCGTATTCTTTGATTTTTTTTTAAATCTAAATGATAATTAATGAGAACGTGAAGAGACATTTTTAAAATGTTACTTCACGATTTTTAGCTTTATAAAATTATTATTTATTGAAATTTCCTGTTCTCTTTACATGTTAAATTATACTTCAACTATATATATATATGTATACATATCGAAGCTAAAATTAAATGATTAATTGTTCTTGTGCTAAATTATTGTCAAATGATAACTTAAGATGATAAATTATTATTATTTTTTTTACGAAGTGTTAAGATAATTTATTACTTTAAAATTCATGACATAATTTTTAAGAAAAATTTATAATTCATATCTAATAAGAGTTAAATGTAAGTGATAGTTTTATCGTGTACCAATATATTATCGTTATTCTCATTATTTATTGAGATAATATCAACCAAATACCACATCTCATCTCACTGCTACTTAATTATATATTAATTAGTATAACATAAAAATAAATTCATTATTTTTTATAATAATAATTACCGAATATTCTTTTTTATCGATCTGAAGAAATCGTAAGATAATATATTATTTATCAGTGATAAAAGGTGATTTCTTTTTTTAATTTGTTACGAAGTGTAATCTGTAATAACACGCAGTTTTAAATAATTAAGAAGTGAGATTAATCGAATAGTTTGGTGGCGAATAAATCGATTAAATGTTTCAATTATTCAAGAAGATTTAAATCGATGATTTTCTTGGTTTGTTTTAATAATATAACTCAATAAAACCATCTGTAAAGAATCAGGAAACGTACAGATGTTTACAAATGGAACGAAATAATTCTGAGGTCATAATAATGTCGAAAAGTTTCTTTACATCATTTGAAACATCACTATTAAAGAAAAAACTTAAGAAAAGTTATGAATTTTGGATATTAATGAGCACTCTTAATGCATATTCTTCGTATACAGTCTTGAGATTATCACTAAAATTACTGTAGATTTTCTTCTTTTTGAAGATGAGTTACTTAATATTTTTTTAGATTTGTTATTTTTCTCTTTATATATCTTTCTGTTTTACTTTTCTATTGATTGTATTTTCGGAGTGTATGCTACTTGTTGTTTTACAACATGTTTTCTCGAAAATATATATATATATAAGATTTTTATCTTAGATACACAAAACGTTCAAAGTCGAAAGATAAGCAGATGTAATTTAAAATTGGATAAAGATAACTTTTTCGATGGGTTATAGCTTTAAATACTTCACAATTCGTGTTTTATTGACTTAAAATGATGCGATTTGTTATATGGAGTTATACAGTGATATTTTTACCGATTTTTTTTTATAATATTTCCTATAAAAAATTTATCAAATTTCCTATAAAAACTTAAAACTGAATTGAAAAATATATATTATAAATAACGCTATTTTTTTTTTTCTAAATAAAAATGTCGATAATATTTTTAAATTTTCTGCCGATAACAGTAGAAATGTTAATGTTTCAAAATGAGATTTCGAGAATCGATAATGACGATGAAGAGATAACCGATTTACATCAGTTAAAAAATCGATACGAATTATTATAATTGGGAACCATTAAGCTTTTTATATTATTAAAAATATTTTATTTTCTATACAAATACTGTTCCTTCTCATAAACGTTAACTTAAGCAATCAAACTAACTTGCATAGTTAGCTATTACGCAATTTTTTATTCTGAGTTAGTTGAGCATACCACTGAGTAGTTTTGTACCCCTTTAAATGTTCGTATACTAGTTGATACTGCAACAGTATCAATTGTTAATACTGTTTATCAATTTTCCTAAAACATTCCTCATTAAACAACTTGTATATAATGTTGAGTTGCCTGTCGACTTTCTCAGTAAACAGTCCCTTTAGGATATGTTTCTGCAAACATTCCTCAATGTTTTATCTAGGAAAACATATATTAAAAATATTTGATACCAATTTATATACACTCCCCACAATTCTATTAATATCTTGAATTCTCAGCTTAAAAAATTTAAATATTAATATCAATAAAATTATGGTATAAATTATTTTTTTTGCATTTTTATTTATGCAGGGAGAAAGAAAAATTGTTTGTTTTTTATCATTGATTCCCTATGCGATTAGAATTTATCAAATTTTATTACAGTTGGTGATTTTTTAATGCCTGTTTGTGTATTGTATACTTTAAAGAATTAATAAAGTATAATAATCCTATATCAAAAAATAATATCCGTTATGAAAAACAAACCTTAGTTCCAATTTATGTTTTCCTCTACATGATTGCGCATCTCCACAGAGAATTCATTGCATTTCTAATATCGGAAAGAAAATAACAATGATTTTTGTTTTAGAAACCAATCCTATGAGACGGTAGAATTCATAGATTTCATTTTTCCTTTCATACTAAAAAAAAAAAAATAACGAAAAAAAAAATAGAGAAACTTAAAAAAAAAGAAGAAGAATTGAAAGATGAATGATTATTTTACTCATGTGAATTCTCAACGGTCAAAAGAAATTACTCTTAGTGGCTGGAGTCATTATGTTCTTTGGAGCATGCAGATCGGTTCAGTCAAAAAAGTATTGAAACATCAATGTAAAGAACTGATAACTCTCTTATTTCGTTTTAAAAGAAAACATTATATAAAAAAAAAACAAAACAGAAATTTGATTAATGAAAATTAATTTTAGATTATTACTCTTTTTTATAATTTACTATATTATTCATATTTTTATCACTCTCGCAATACAAGTTACTTGAAAATATATTGATATAGCGATGAAATATTCATAATAGTTAAAATCTGCAACAATTAATTTTTATAAAGTCCTCTAAATTAATTGTAAAATAATTTTTGAATAATGAATGAAGATGAAGTTATAAAATTTATAATCATTTAATTTGATCATCGATACACAGAAAATAAAGAAAAAATAATAAGAAGAAAAATGTTAGTCATTATCATATTTCTGAGACAGATGCCATATCTTTGTCCCCAAAATCATCTAAAGAGTCTCCATAACTGAAACTCATTCCTGATGAAAAAATATTGAGGTTTTTTTCCTCCTCTTTTCGGTTCCACTTATCTTGTAGAATGGGTCCATTTTCTTAACTCATTTTTTTTAAAGATCTAAAGAAAGCTAAAAATATTCTGATAATAAAAAACTATCAGAATATTCAAAAATAAATATTCCAATTGTTACTTTTTACATTCTGTGATAGGATTTTAATCCATGAAAAAAGCACTAAAGTTAAAACTTTAGCTCTTTTTCGTGGATTCCACCTAAACTGCAATGCATATCTTTCATCACTTTTTGTGGCTAATTTGAATTTTTGATATTTTTTTATATAATTAAAAATCATATTTACAGTTAAAATCCCGAAATTCTAAATACATCTAAAGAGTCTCCATAACTGAAACTCATTCCTGATGAAAAAATATTGAGGTTTTTTTTTCTCCTCTTTTCGGTTCCACTTATCTTGTGGAATGGGTCCATTTTCTTAACTCATGCTGAAGAAGATGCCAAGTGTGTTGAAAACGTTACTGAATAAAATCTTTTGACTGCTGGAGTGCTCGAGTATTATTATTTTTAGTTTGTGTTTAGTGGTGTCTCATTGAACTTGTATTATTTCTATAATGTGTATATGATTTATATCATTGACAAATTTTAATTTACTATTTTATAATTACTTAAAAACAAACAAGTTATATTTAACTTGAGATTTTTATTATATTGTTTGACAATAGCTCCATAAAAAATAATTTCACTATTTATACTCATACTATAACGCTTGAGAGCCCATTAAATTTTTCCTATTAGTAGACATTTTAGAAGACCAAATGACAATATTTGGGAATATGCACTTACAGAAGATACTCAAGATTTGATAAGTATAAATTCTTGAAAATGATGTAAACTTTAAATAGTAATGTTATTTTACTACAGATCTGTTATAATTTATCTAGGACATATAAATGGGAAAATTATAATAAACTAGCAAGAATTACAGTATCTTATTTTAAATGATACTTTGCCATTTTTTATGTTTCATTAAAAATCCTATCTAGTTCCAATTCTAACAATATCAGAATCAATTTCTTACAATGTGTGGAACTTGAAATACCCCAAATTGAAATTTTATAATGAACATTTTTCTTTATAGCTTTTTAAATGTACTGACATCATGAGCAAAAATTTAAAAATTGGGCTCAGAACAAACATATTCTCAATTTTTATTAAAAATTATTCACATTAGCAGTTCACAGAATCAAATTTAGTTCATTTTTCATGGAGAAAGATCTTTAATTCAAATCTGTTGAAGGCAAATGTACCATTACAATCATGTGATATGATGTCATTGTCCATATAAGGATTATTTAGCAAAATAATGATAGGTATGATCCATATAAGGATTTTTGCAAATTAATGATGATAATAATATCATTCTTGTCATTTTTTTTATGTTAATTGTGAAGTAAGTTTAAATCTATTTTGTAAATTAAAACTATAAAGTAAAATTATTAACCATCAATTAGGCACATTGATGCATAAAGCAGGGTTGCAGAGTCGGAGGTTTTTGGATGGAGTCAGAGTTGGAATCTTAAACTGCCAAGAGTCTGGAATCGGAGTTGGACCTTACAAATTTTAGGGAGTCGGAATCAGATTTTTTTAAAAGGTGGAGTCTGAGTTGGATCATTTGTCATCCAATTCTGCAATCCTGAGTTGCAGAGTTGGAGTTGGATTTTTGAACTGCCCAGAGTCAGTAGTCATATCTTACAAATTTTAGGGAGTCAGAGTCAGATATATTTTAAAAGGTGGAGTCGGAGTTGGAGTAGAGTCGGATCATTTGCCATCCGATTCTGCAACCCTGGCATAAAGTACAAATTTTAAAAATCTGTTGTGAAATTGCAATGAAGTTATTTTTAATGTCATCTAAATATCAAAAGTATATTGAAAGAATTTAAGTCCTTTATAAGATTTAATGTTAAATGAATTAACATTAAGTGATTAAAATGAATTAACATTAAGTGATTACATTACTTTTTCTGTAAGAAATATACTGTTAGAGCTGATGATGGTATTAATTTGCTGAAAACGTTTCTCTTAAATAAAATGTTTTGTTGTTTAAGAACTGCTTAAATAGTACTGTATTGTCTTTACTAATAATATATTCTGGTAAAAGCAGTATAAAAGAAGAATCTTTTCTGACTCTATTTCCCCTTGTAAAAATATTGCCAAATGTGGCGAAATAATAATTATTAAATTTGGATTGTTCAAATCTCAAAATCGATCGTTTTACATAGATTAATTATATGAAAATGGTGGGTCCTCCGGGACCTCACACGGGTAAGCTTAACAATAGTTTCAAAATTATTTATTATATATTTCATATGCATTTATTTCATTTAGATGCATAATGCATACTACTCTTAATAATAAATAAACAAATTACAAATATATTATTTTTTAAAATTAAGTACATATTTGTTCCGTATTAACTATTAACTTTCATGCTATAAAGCCACATTGAAGATACCAAAGTTTTGCGAGCCACTATTTGGCCACTATTGATCTAGAGATTCTAAACCAACAAATACATCTCTTAGGAAAGATTTATGACCCTTCTATTTTGGCTATGTAATTTGTTAAGAAACAATAGTTTCAAAATTATTTATTATATATTTCATATGCATTTATTTCATTTAGATGCATAATGCATACTACTCTTAATAATAAATAAACAAATTACAAATATATTATTTTTTAAAATTAAGTACATATTTGTTCCGTATTAACTATTAACTTTCATGCTATAAAGCCACATTGAAGATACCAAAGTTTTGCGAGCCACTATTTGGCCACCATTGATCTAGAGATTCTAAACCAACAAATACATCTCTTAGGAAAGATTTAGGACCCTTCTATTTTGGCTATGTAATTTGTTAAGAGAGCTCTATAGTCGTGACCATTGAGTGAATATGGGAGTTTTGTGGAATGATTGAGGGCTAGCTATTCACTCATATCCTGTGATACGCTATAGCGGATCACATTACTCTAAATTTCCTATTTACTATAGACGTCATTAGATGTAATTGTTATTCTGATGAACCGCTGAATCAAAAACCAACAAATACATCTCTTAGGAAAGATTTAGGACCCTTCTATTTTGGCTATGTAATTTGTTAAGAGAGCTCTATAGTCGTGACCATTGAGTGAATATGGGAGTTTTGTGGAATGATTGAGGGCTAGCTATTCACTCATATCCTGTGATACGCTATAGCGGATCACATTACTCTATATTTCCTATTTACTATAGACGTCATTAGATGTAATTGTTACTCTGATGAACCGCTGAATCAGTAAAAACCAGATATATGTAAACATCATCACAAATCTGCCTATCACACAACATGACAGATCTGCAATAATAGAAATCTTTAAAATTGCAAGTAAATAAATGATTTTTGTACAATTTATTGATCATGTATATTTTAGGTTTATATGCCTGTTTTAAGTATTATTTTGTGATTAAATTTAAATAATTTTCTTTTTTTTTTTTAGAAAATAAAATTAGTAGATATGGTGTGAATAAACAATATAACTTATTGGCTTAGTTTATTGACTCGAAGATGTCACAGGGCCAAAATAATTAATGTAATGTTATGAAATTTTTAGGATACGAATTCCCAGAATTTTTTTAATTCTTGAGATATATAAGAATTTTTCTCAAGAATTGGGAATAAAATTTTCTTATAAATCTCAAGATGGGAATCTCCAGCACAATCACTACACAAAACTATAAGAAACAGATATAAAAAAGAACACTTTACATATATCAGATCATTGGGTCGTGACTCAAACCTATTGAATTGCATTGATCAATCGTAGAATATACTGATTACATTATCAGAGTAAGTTGAGGATTATCTTATATGATAAATGATGAAATTAGGAAAATATGTTGTACAGCTAAGTATTTTCTTGTATCTTTGCATTACAGCGTTATTTACTTAAATTGGTAGATTTTTTTATAAATCAGAATCACTATATATGTAGGATCTATGTAAGTCAGGACTGCTTTTATATTGTATCATTTATTAGAGGTTGTTTATTATTATTTTTATTTTATAAATATTTAATCAGTATTTAATAATGTGAAAATTTCAGATATGAGTTTTGTAATATCTATAGATATTTTAATTGGTAAATATTTACATACAGTCAAACCTCTTTAAGCCGCCCCTCTATAAACCGCCACCCTCGTTATTTGCTTGATGAAAGCCAATAACAAATCTCCTTTATGTTAAAATATGAAATTCCCTCTATAAACCGCCACCTCACTAATTGCCAACCGCCACTCATTTCTGGAGTCAAAACCATTTCATTAGTAGACAAATAAGTTGTTTAAACTGCCAAAACAATCGAATGGCAAGGTCAACCAACACAAATAGAAGATGGCAATTAAGCAATTTATCTGCTAACATTTATTAGACTGAATCTTGCACCTGTTACTATTCATAATAGATTCGAATTATAACGTTTTTGTATTCCGATTATGTTTTAGAACAGAGCAACGTAATAATACTGTAGGTAATCCGATCTATAGACTATTTTTAATTATAAAAATATTCAAAATTTATATAATAATTATAATAATATTCAGCTTATCGCTATCAGTGAGATTATCATATATTATACTAAAAGCCTGATTAATTATTATCACTTAAATCATTGGCTAAATATTTAACTTAAAACCGTAATTTATTCATAAAGCATATGATAAGCTATAATTTAATAATAAGAATTTAAATAATCACTTAGTTACAGTTTCCTATATTGTTTATATTAAATAATTTTTCAGTTATTTAATTAACTGAATAATGTGTAAATTTTGTCAATAGTAAACTGCCAATATAATTGTTTAATAAAAATAACTGAAAGCACAATAATCAAAATATAAAAAAAACTTAAGTATAAGCTATTGTTACGTCATAGTTTCTTAAGTAGGCAATTATTACGTTATTTGGATTAATTTAAAACAAGAAAGTAATTAAATAGTTTATCGTTTTTGTATTGCATATTTAGTAAAAATATTCGAATATTTTACAATTTCGGAATTAAAAGAATCAAAGGAATATTTCAACAATTTTAATTATTAATAAACAAATTTTTTAATGGGGAAAAAATGTAGATTGACGTCCGCCGGTTGGTTTAGAATTTTAGATTTTAGAATAGAGCTAACGTAACAATACTGTACGTAATAAAGTATGACGTAACAATAGATTCGAATTATAACGTTTTTGTATTCCGATTGTTTAGAACAGAGCTAATGTAACAATACTGTACGTAATAAAGTATGACGTAACAATAGATTCGAATTATAACGTTTTTGTATTCCGATTATGTTTTAGAACAGAGCAACGTAATAATACTGTAGGTAATAAAGTATGACGTAACAATAGATTCGAATTATAACGTTTTTGTATTCCGATTATGTTTTAGAACAGAGCAACGTAACAATACTGTACGTAATAAAGTATGACGTAACAATAGATTCGAATTAATAACGTTTCTATAATCTAATTGTTTTCGATTAATTTTATTCAGTATTAATGAAATTTAAGTAATGTAAAAATTTAAATTATTTATTTATAAAACTATAAAACGATGCAATGGTATACACACGATATAAATTACTGAATTATTAAATAAAATTTTCGTAATTATATCTCTGGTATTAATAACTGAATTTTTGAGCATAAAGTTTATGAGATTAAATTTATGCATGATTTATAACTTTATAACGGACCCATCGATTTATTTTTCTGGAGCAAAACCTGAGACGTAAGGAAATGGAATCATGCTGCAATGCATCATTGCTGAATGTAAAGATTGTAATAAAGTATTTTAAGTTTGATTTTTTTTTTTTATTCTTCTTTACCAAAACTCTGAATGCACCATCCGTATTTGAATTACGATATTATTCAGCATTGTCATGTAATTCCATCTTTCAACGCGAAACTTAAAGAAAGATAAATTTTTCCTTAAATAAATCATTTTGTCGATAAAAGTTGTCATCCCAAGTACGTCTTTAAATTATCTTTATCGTCAATCATTATAATCTTCAAACTATTTGTAAAGCATTGATTTATTGTCAAAACACTCGGATTTACTCTTAATTTTGCTTAAAAATGAAATACAACTTCGGAAACTTTTCGGATAAAAATTCAATTTTAAGTTGTGCGTAACCAATTTTCCGTAAACTTTTTATTTCTTTCTCCTTTTCACTCAGTAAAAAATGAAATTTTTTTCTTCCACAATCGACATAGAGATAAATAAATTATTTTAATTTTTGGACATGCTAAATTTTATTTAAAAATTAAATTTTTTTTTTTTCCAATGCAGTGCATAAATGGTAAGATGTGAAATTTCCCTGGATGTTTGTTTCTGTAACAGGCTGTAAAGCGTGTTAAAGAAGCAAACATCCAAAGAAGCAGAAACCACGATTAAACAATATATTTAGCTAGATAAAAAAAAAATTTATTGTTATTTATCAACCGAATACTAATAAAAAATTAATCGCTTTCCAGCATCATCATTATTATAATTGCATCATTAAAAAAAGATATTTTTTCGTTTAAAGCATTGTGCTTAAGTTATGTAAAGTTGTTAACTGAGAATAAATTGAATATTTCCTTGAGAATAAGAACATAAAAAAAGAAAAATGCATTGAATCTAAGCAACAACTTCGGCATTTGTCGACATGAAATGAACCATTCATGCAAACAATGCGTGGTTTGTGGCCGATAAGGAAACATTAGGTGGAAATGTTGTCATAACGAATTTCTATCAAATGCTTTGGGCAATATATGATGAGTTGTAAACATTCTAGAGACGAATCTTTATAACAAAATTCATTTTGCGGAGGGGGATGACAGATGTTAATCCTAACAGCAGGATGCGAGTGGATCCCAAGCGATATCCGGAGATTGACTGTCTGCCATATTAAGGAACAAGATAACAACGAATTCCGGTAGATCTGACGTTAAGCTTTCGAATAAACACCGTGTTAGTACGTGCAATCAATTCTTCTTCAAAACGATTATTTTCTTTCTATTATATAGCATTGATTAAATGGAGACTGTCATCATTAGATAAAACTTTTAGAATATTACAATATTGACACGAATTTTTTTTTCTTTTTTAGACAAATTTCTATTTAATTATTTTCGAATCCTATTATAGTTATTTAAATTATTTTAAAAATTGATGAATTCCTAATTAACACAAAAATAAATTTCGTTTTTCTCCTATTTATTTTTGTATGGGCTATTGTTATACCGTATCATGTAATGTTTACTTTAGAAATATACGATTGTTAGACTCTTGATTTTTATAAAATTATTTAAATTAGCGACAAGAAAGAAAGTTTGAAATTTAAAATTTCATGATAATTAGGAAGAAACAAGTACAGTTATTATAATTATGAATTTATTGAAAGTATACATCTGAAGTGATTTCTGTCTTGATTTATGATTTATTTATTTTTTGGAATAAATATGCGAAGGATGTAAAAAAAAATTAGTGTCAAAATTATAGCCAACTACTCGAGATGACTTAAATGTGACTGTTTACATGTAGATTCGACAGTAAGCGATGTTCTTTATGAGTGCCAATTGTACTGAACTAATCTGTCTGGTGAGCATATATGACAAGTCCTCAAGTTAGTGTCTTCTTATGTAATCTTTAGGACATAAATTCAAAGTTATAGCAATGTTCCTGGATCAAGATAGAGGTTGAATATGGTCGCAGTACAAAAAATTCTGGCGTAATCTTTGAAAAGCATATGGCAACAATTCATTGCCAGGAACGCAATAGAAACAAGGTGGTCTAATTCTGGCTTATGGCACTCAATGTGTCATTCTTCATTATGTAATGCCACAATCAGCATCACACTGACTCTATAAAATTCTTGGCAATGTGTTGTGGCCACAGTTTCAGACCACATCAGCACTTCTTTACATTACAAACATGAACAATATCGAAGAACGTTGTCATAACTTTGTTAACATATCTTAAACACTGCAAAAGAAGATATTAGTTTTGAAAACTTGTCCATATACATTCACCAGTCAGATCAACTCAACACAATTGGCATACAAAAAGGATATCGCTTGCTGTCAAATCTACATGCCAACAGTTAAGTCATTCTGTATATTTGGCTACAATGACCACCACTACATTTTTTACAATTCTCATAGATTAAAGTCAGAGTTGTCAATCGAATTCAGTATAAATTTTTTTAATAATTTTTAAATTTTACCGCAACTTATGCATTAATTTTACGAAATTATATGCAGTATAATTTTTATTATTAATGTATAAACATATATTTTATTATTATAATTTTTAGGGGAACTTGATTGTGATGATAACCGCATCAGAATTTAAAAAATCGAGTTACAATTAAACAATTAAAAAACATCTCTATCTCACAATTATCTTATTGAATTAAACTGTCATTCAGCATGTTAATCTGAAAAATATCAGTTAATCGATGATTAATTACTGTGAACTCTGCCGCTTACTGTTTCAACTGGAGACAAAGCAGAGGAGTATGTTCACAGAATACAAACTCTTCGTATTTTATGCAATTTTCGTTAGCATATTGCAGAAACAGCATTCAAACATTTGCTACACGCAACTGAGTAAATATATATCTTTCATGCGCAAAATTGACGAAGGCAATTATGACAACGTTATACATACTCAATCAAAGATAATTAAGTGATTCCAAAGTTCAAATTAATGAGGAAAACTGGATAAAGTTTTAAATTATTATTGTTAAAGATGTTTAAAGTAACAATATGAATGATAAAATTTAATTTTATTCTTTTTCGAATGCATAATTGCATTAAATACTGTTTTTGCGATTAAAAAGAATATATTTTTACGATTAAATATTCTGTCTGGCGGTAAGATAAATACGAGTGATCCATCAGTTTGGTCACAAACATGAAAAAAATTTCTACTTTCCACTCAAAATATATCGAATTTCTACGTATTTTTCATGTTAGATTTTTGTGAACTATTTAGGAGATAGGTACTTTTTCCGACGTAAAAAGATACAACTTTAAGTATTTTTGTAGATGTACAATATCAAAAATTTATTGCTTTAAATAAAAAATGGAACAGAAATGACTGCTGATGATATTTTCAAAAAATTACCTAGAATTTAAATCAAAATTCTTCTCGAGAGTGAATACAAGATGGACTTTCTTGTATTCTAGACTGCAATTTAAAAATATTTGATTTCTTTAAAGTAGTGAAAAGAGTCAAAAATTTGATTGTAACACTTCAAAACCTGATGGTATCCCATGGGTGCTCATTTCTGTATTTTCCATTGTATTCACGTACTTGATCACATTCCTGTTCAATTTTCTTTCGACAATAGTAATTTTATTTGTCTTAAACTATAGAAAGACTACATAAATTTAAAAACCATAATAAATTTTGTTCTATCCAGATATCTTTCACTCTTGTAGGTCTTTTAACCATTTATTGAAGATTATTTGGATTTCGAGCATTGTAGATTCTCGCTTAGCATCATTTTTACGGAACATTACATAAATTTTCAAATTTATTCATTATTATCTGGTGCAGAAACTTTCTCGGAAATTGTCGACTTAGACATTTTCTCCGCCTTTGATTCATTAGTTCCTGAAATATTAATTAATCGGCTCCTTAATGACTTCTACATACACCCAACAGCATGTAATTGGCTAAGATTTTACTTTGAAATAGCATATTGAGGTTTGTCTAAAAATTTTTATTTTTATTTGATTTTCTCCTAGACATCTGCCACCATTAAAAGTGATGTTTTAACGATTTATATTAACTAATTCTATATATTCTAATTCAATCAACCGATGTTCCTTGTAGAAATAATCTTCGAAAAGATGCGAACAAATTGAAAACTGATATTTTTCAATTGTTACGTTTTTAATAAATGGATAACAAATATTCTCTCACTCTCTAACGAAATCAATAAAACCTTTTTTCCAATTTCAAGTCATTCTTCTTTCTTTCTTACAAAACCTATCCGTACGATTATGTCGATCATTATTTTGAATTTTGTATTTTTTTATCGCAAGAGAACATTATTTATCATTGAAATATGAGTTTAAAAATAGTTATTCTAGAGAACGTCTTATGGAGTCCCTTAAGAGTGATTTCAATGTTTAAAATGTCTCAATGTTCTTCGAAACGATATTTGCAATGTTATTGTTGTTGTGTTTTTTTTTTTTTATTCAGAAACAAAATTCTTTTTCCTTTAAATTCAATTGATGTTTTATCGTTATTGAAGATTGTGGATAGGAATGCAAATATCCCCGTACACTTTACAAACCAGATCTATAATCAGGTTTTAGAATCCCCATTTGCGAAAGATCTCCTCCTAAGTTTTCTCATGTCTCGGGATTTAGCCACAAAAATAGAAATGTTACTCCCTCATATATCATTATTCGCCATCCAAGCAGAAATATCCGTTTGTCATTTTTTTTGCCAACTTTTTTTTTATTTTAATTTTTAAAGCTACGCAAATCTTAGGAATAAAATCGGAGGTCATCACTGTTTACAGATTAAAATTTAGAAATTTTTATTGTAAATTCATTTTTATCGCTCAAATATATGTTAAACAATGTATAATGTAGGTTAAAACTCAGGATTTTTTTTTTATTAATTTATATTGATCCTTATACTAGCTATAATACGAGGATGGGAGGATGTTGGAAGAGATAGATGATAATTCTTGAAGTATTTGGAAATTTCTAATAAAAAAAAACTGGTATTAATTAACATTAAAATTTATAATTCAGATAAATAAGTAATATTATAAGTCACATATATCTTTGTCGATCGCTCACATATGATGTTCAAGACTTTTAACAGACGTATTTACTCTTCGTCATCACTAGTTTGCAAATGGAGGCAGCATCACTAAATTGAAACTTGATAGAAATTTAATGCGCCAGTATAGGTGAATGAGTTTTAAAAATCCACATTCGATCAGAATCATGTAACCTATTGCATTAACAATCTTTCTTCTACATCTCGTTCGTAACGCTATCTATAAAACCCAATTTTAAAAATAGCATAGCGAAATTAAATGGATTTTCATTCAAATTTCGGCATTCTAGAGTTAAAAGTTGAATCGTTTGTAATAATTTCCAACTCGTTTCACATTATAACTTCAAAGAGACACGATGGCATTTTGTACGAACGGTAAAAGAGAGAGATAGAGCTTTAAATTTTCATTGTTCTCTTTCTCCCGTTACGTTTCAATGGTAATTTTCTCACGGAAATTCATTGTTCTGTTATTAAGATAATTTTATTTTAATTTATAAACCGAAAATAACATTCTGAAAATTTATTACAAATACAGTAAAATTTATAATAGTTTATTTATTAGTAATTGTATAAGTTGATTTAAAACGGGAAATAGTTTTACGTTGTTGTTAAATTTAATTTTAATTTAATTAGAAATTTATACTTGTAGTTCAAAATTGGTAAATTGTAATCAACTATTTAAGTTTTCCATTATTTAAATTGTCTGGATCAACTCAACCAATTAACATCGTTTTAATAGAGTAACAAATATACGACGTGCTAAGGTTAATGAGTCGCAAACCGCTAGATATCATACTTGTAGAGTCATATTCAATTTGCTAACAGTTTGTGTGTGCTTTCCTTCACGTAATGGCTAATATATAGGTTTGTGTATTGTAGTATATGATCAACAGTTTTAAAATCGCGTATCTTGTCTATGTATATAACTCTTATTTTTCGCTAGAAGTAAACGAGTTATCCTTCTTATCTTTAGCAATATAAAAATTAAGTTTATATATAAAAATTCCTATACATCACGAGGATTGAGAAAAAAATTCAGAGAAGAAAAATTACTCTTTACAAATATATTTAAAAAATAAAAATAAAATGTATGTGCAATTTAAAATAAGAAAAATTCAAATATAAAATTTCATCGCTTCTTCATCAAAATATTGTAACTGAAGTCGTAATAAAGAAAAAATAAAATTATTATTTTTTATATATTTGCTAATAAAAGAAGTATTATATAACTTGTAAAAATCGATTTTTAGATTTTTTCCCTAACATTTTCTGGTTGTGATGCTATATGCATATGTAACACATAGTTGCCATGGATGAGATTCAAGATGTTATTTTGCAAAAAGTATAACAATCTCAGGGACTTTCGCAGAGAATGCGAAGCCCAGGGCAACTAATATTTTTGAATTCCTTCAAAAAAAAAAAAAACATCAAAAAATCGCAAAATTGACAGATATACGGTGGTAAGTGTACAAAAAAAAAGCGAAAACATTGATAGAGGCAAAAACATCAAAAAATCGCAAAATTGACAGATATACGGTGGTAAGTGTACAAAAAAAAAAGCGAAAACATTGATAGAGGACTTCAAATTTTCACAAATACTGAAACTCGAATAGTATAAAAATACAAATATATTTTTTGTGACATACTGAGTTATAAATTGAGACCCCTAAAATTGTGAGGCCCGAAGCAGCCGCCTCTTTTGTCCCCCTCTGATAGTCACTGAACAATATAATTCCAAATTAATGTTTAGAAGATTTTTATGGTGATTAAAAATATTAAAATACGTCAAAAGTTTTATTCATAATTCATATATCAATTATGTGACTTATGAACAAAAATTGTCCTCAAACCAGACGTATCATGACCCTTAAGCTATAACATTTAAGAAACCTCCCTCAAATGTATTTTATATATATTTTTTTTTTTATTGAAACATGAGCCCTTGTAAAGTGAGAGACCCTAAGTTGTAGTTTATTTATTTTATACATAAATCTCACCCTGGTCATAGGTATGTTTCTAACGAATAATAATTAATGTTTACTTTTATATATCAATACAGTGAATTACTAAAAATAGTCAGTTTTGCAAACACGAAGAATAAAATTTAAATTCTACAGTTTTCAGCTATGTAAATAAATTTTTTTATACAAATAACATAATTTTCAAATGAAATTAAATCTGCTTAAATTAATTTTCCAATATTAAAATAATAAATAATATTGGGAAAAAAATGCTATTGGATATTTGTTCATGATGATTTATTGTTTACATATATAATTAATATGAAAAACAAATATTATCTCGGACTTGATATAATTATTCTCAGCATTCTGTAATTCGGTCGACGTTCTTTACCTTTCGTTAGACGTGTAACATAGAAAGAAAAAATTATTTAATGTATTTAAACTTAAAAAAAAAAAAATTCACTCAAATCTTAGGGAATTTTAGCATCTGCTTTGTCCTCTATTAAATTTAACGTTTCCATTCAGAGTCTGTTTCCAAATTAAAATTTAGATTGTCTTAACTTTGGAAGGAAATAATTTGATACAATATTTTATCGAATTTATTTAAAATAAAAAAAGAATTAATATTATTTTTATACGATATTGTAACATTTCTGTTAACTTGATTGAAGAATTTTTGTCCGAAATTTAAACGATGATTTTTATTTTAATGAAAAATTAAAAAGGACAAAAAATAAATGACTATGCTTCAGTCAAATAAATTTTTCATGACACGCGATTCAGCAACATGGCCAAAATATTTTTATCTATAAAATACGAACTACAAATAAACTCGACTAGAGAAATATATCTTAGATATAATTCTGTAGAACAATACAAATAACTTTTATTGGATATAGCAATGCTCATAGAACGAATCGATTCATCATAAATGACAAAACATCAGACTAACTCAGTCAAAAAAAATAAAAAAAAATATGCACACAACTTAGGAATTCTTTGTCATTGCTGTGCAACATAAGAACTTACGTTAAATATATATCAATAGATATACATATTTATGCATAAAAGTTAGTGGCGAACTTGATCTAAAAATATTGGTTGCCAGGAGAAAGAGGGATAAATTTTCAATAGCGAGTTATATAAACAATCATTATTGTTATGATAATTTTAATTGATTATTGAATAATATTGATATTGATAATTGATTATTTAATGACGTAATAATGAGAAAAATTGTAGTGTTATTGGAATGTGAAAGCATTTATGAGGCAACAAAACATACCTAGCAACAAAAATCAGATAAATTTTCGATATTTACTTACATAATCATTATTGTTATGTTAATTTCATTAAATGACGTAATAATGAGGAAAATTATTATAAGGAAAGGAAAGCGCTTATGACGTAACAATGTATATATACCAATAAAAACCAATAACAAAATTTTATTTAATGACGTAATAATAAGAAAAATAATGAGAAAGCATTTATGATGCAAAAATACATGCCTATCAACAAAAACCAGATAAATTTTTGATAGTAGTTTACATAAACATTCAGAACTATTATGCTAATTTTATTAAATGACGTAATAATGAGGAAAATTGTTATAAAGACAGGAAAGCGTTTATTACGTAACAATGTATATCTACCAACAAAAAACAGACAAATTTTATTTAATGATGCAATATAAGAAAAATTGTAGTGTTATAACAATGTGATTTATGACACAACAATAAGATAATCAACAATTCATACCTATCAATAAAAATAAGATAAATGTTCGATACTACCCATCCACAGCTATAAGGCAATCATTTAATTTTTATAAGAATTTTTAAGGGGTCCACTTGCCATCAGACAAGCTGACACCCAGGCCAATCCGCCACTGCATAAAAGGCATATTTACAGAGGTATCATGTTATAAAATTATTAGAAAATTCTTAACTAATGATGCAATATAAGAAAAATTGTAGTGTTATAACAATGTGATTTATGACACAACAATTCATACCTATCAATAAAAATAAGATAAACGTTCGATAATACCCATCCACAGCTATAAGGCAATCATTTAATTTTTATAAGAATTTTTAAGGGGTCCACTTGCCATCAGACAAGCTGACACCCAAGCCAATCCGCCACTGCATAAAAGACATATTTACAGAGGTATCATGTTATAAAATTATTAGAAAATTATTAACATCAACATTAACATATAATGTTATCTTTCTTGTACGAACGTTAATTAATATATATGTTTTAGTTTTCTGTATATAGAAACGTAATAAAAATGCAAGGGAATAATATTTTTATTACTTCGTAAACATAATTAATAAATATGACTTAATAAATTGTAAAAACTTACTTTAATTCCTGTTTTTTTAAGGTTTTACTCCATCATTTATCATTTTAATTCTAACAAAATGATAACAAAATATTATACTAAACTAATTTCAGATAATGATAGTTATATGTCTGTCTTACATATACAATGCAGAACATGCTATCGTACAGATTAAGATCGATGATCAGTAAAATTATTAAACTGATGACGATGTGGAAAAAATCGTTGTGATGTCTCCAATCTTTAATTTATTCAAAAAAAAAAAAGATGACTATAATTTTTTCAGATAAAAAGTAAACATATTCGTTTGATTATACCTTACAGAATGAATTTTTTGTGTGTGTATCCATTCCGAAATTTTAATTAATTTGTTATTTATACTTCATAAAAATTAATCTAACTTAGACGTTGATTGTTTTATATCAATTTAAATAAAAAAATAAGTTTTATCGTATTTTATTTTATTAATATTAAAAATATTCTCCACTTCAATATGCAATAAAATTAAATTTTTTTTTATTTTTTAAAAAATATGTTTGCATCGTAACAGTAATATTTAACATATAAAATATATTAAATATTAATATAAGTTATAGAAAATTCGACTATCCATATGTCTTTCTCGACAATAAATCTGAAAGATGACCTTATATATAGTGTATAGGGGTGGGGGAAAAAAATGAATTCAAACTGCAGCTCACAGCTGATCCTTTACAATAAGAGCCATTTTCAACAAAATTGATTGGTTTGATTGTAAAGTTCCAAACTCATCTAACAATGTCATGATTATTAAAATGTGTTCAATTGACTTTGTTCCAACAAAACTAAAATAATTTTGGTACTTAAACAAATTATTGATTGACTTAACGGATCAGATAACCTGATATATTATTTGTTATTCTTGTCGAAATGTCGTTTCGCCTTATCTTAAATATATATAAATTAATTAAAGTTTCTAACGTTTGGATTAATTAATAAACGTTATTTCGAATAAATCCGAACAATAATAATAATATTCGAAGATTTTTGTGTAAAATTTATTTGAAGTGCGTTTATTTTCCTTTAATAAATTAATAATAATAATTTAAAAATTGCAAGATTCTGATACGCACTTTCACAGCTAAAAATAAAGCTTAAAATTTTCAAATTATTTCTTAAAAATTAATTTGCAAACCGTTAAAACGATGTATAAATATTAAATATGTTATATGCGAACTCTAGATATCATATATAACAAAAATAAATATATATATTCTTTGACCTAAACCTTAAGGTCAAGGGTATTTCTGATTGTGAAATTTTCTGCTCTTTCCATTGCTGGGGTCAAAAGAAGGTCTTCCCATTTAAAAAAACTGACTTGACCCTCAAATGACATTGAAGGTCAAGGTCAGATTTAAGGTCACCAACTGATTGCCCCTTTGAAACCCAACAACTTTTTCCAAAATAATGAGATCCAATTAAGATATTTCGTTGTCTCAAGATAAAAAACTCACCCTGTATATTAAATTATAGAAAGCTATAGATTACTCACTTATATCCAGAATGTAAATTTGCATAGTGATGAAAAAACAAAATGAAGCATATTATAATTATGATTTCACTGCTTGAGAGAATATGAGTGTTTTAGATTTTGATGTCCTCTATCCATTATTCGTAATGGAATAGCATGTTTGGCATTATATAAATTTATGTTGGAACATATGCAATAATTGTTATTGTACAATGGTGTTCAACCCATTGATCGTGAAGCAATTTTTGGTCGTTCTCGTTTATTCCTCCTTACAAATTTAATTAAAATTGAAAACATAATAACTTATTTATCATTATTTTGTATTATTTTTTAATTCTCTTTAAGTGTATTGCTATTGTTTGTTTATTCTTTATTACAATTGTCAAATAAATAATTTTCTTATCATTTAGAAGTATACACATGAAAAGTTTCTAATATTAATTGATATTAAGCAAAAAATTCTGTCGTGTTTCAGATTGACATACTTGTCAGAATCCGCTTTTTCAAATATGAACGGCATAAAAAATCAAGGAACCAAATTACAAATGATCATTTGGATGATTGTTTGTGACTGGCCACTTCTTCATATCAACCTCACTATGAAAATATTGTGAGCTTCAAACAATGCCATATTTCACATTACCTTTTTTTTTAATCAACCAGTGTTTCCTGTAACTTATGAATTTGTAATCAATCTGTTGTTTTTCCAACTTTGGTTTTCCAAAATAGAGAAATAAATATTTTATTCCAATACATTTGTTTTATTTGTTGAATTAAAATAATTAAAAGTGATAAATAAATTTTTAAATATACAAATAAAGTTTTTAGTTTCTTTAGAGTTTTTAGGGCTAGGAAAGTGGATCTTCCAAAGTGAGTGAGCACATTTAACTGCATAGTTGTATGTAATCAGATATCAGGTTGGGGGAATATGATCTATATAAGAGAGTAGATAGTCAAATACTTAGTATAGAAAAGTAGCTCACATAATAAAAAAGGTTGAACACCACTGTTATTGTATATGTTGCATAATCCATCACATATGTAATATAAAAATGTTATGAAAGCTATTATAAGCAAATTAACAAGATACCAATAATAGAGAGTTTCTGCATAGCTATTAACTCAGCTCTGACTAATAAAGTCCACAGTCTGTGCATGCGTGAGATTGTAGGTTATATTGTTTCTTTTTGTATCTGTTTCAGTTATATCATTGACCAATAAAAACAGTCTTTTTATCATTGTGTTTTTGGGATGACCAATGCAACCCAGAAATTTAAAAATTTGTCATCAGTGGTTTAATACAACAGATGATCTTTATTAGAGATAACAAAGGATAGAATAGAAATAATTTACAAGAATAGAGAATTTACAATAATACAGCATCTGGTGTCAGTAGTTCGAACTAACTTTGAGCTGCTGAAGTGACTACCGATACAATTTTGTCGTTTAGTTATCAGTTGGAGCCGAGTTGCAGCTATGCAGAAATTCCCTAATAAGTTCAAGGAGTACAATTAGTGGTGCAAAATACAAAGATAGTAATATCCAGTTACCAAAACGAAATAAAATTATTTTATAGATATGTCAACAGCCTATTTGTAGCATGAAAAGGATTAAATTATATTACACACCAATTGAAAATTTCAATGACTCAAAACTTGGACTTAAAAATCCTGGATCAAAGGGATGATAAACGTGTCCATTTTCAAAAAATAAAAGAAATAACAGAATTATAAATGAATGTCTACAAAAAATCCTTGTTCAGTTCAACATATACATCTATGGCTTATGCAGTAGCCATATGTAAATAATTGTGTTTTATATTTTGAAGAAGAATGATATATTACACTATAAATGAAGCAATATGCACCCAAAAATGAAGACTTTGATGAAATAGAAGAATGAAATTTGCATGGTATATTTAGAAGTTTATGAATAGTGTCTAAAAATTATTTACAACATGCACACGATACAAATATCATATAAGCACAGGCAACTTATGAATCAGAATTACAATAAAAAAATAAAGATTATATATCATTTAAAAAATCAATAATATTAAATCAAGAATTACAAGAACAATGCAAAGTTGTAACTGCAAGCCACAACTTTGAAACAGGTATGTACAAAATTCCAATAAAATGAAGTCATGAGATTTACCAGAGTGGAGTGCCCAATTCAAACTGATAGCCTAAAATCAAATTCCAAGGATTCAGACAGGCACCTCCATATTTTTTTCCCCTCTCTTCTTCTTTTTAATATTGTTTATAAATTATTGATGATAAGCAGGCCAAGATAGTGAACATCAGTAACATTATTATCCAGAACCATGAATATTTAATAACTATAAAAAGATGTACACACTGGTTTAATAACAAACTAGAATAAATTAGACTAGTCAGCAAACTAGAATAATAAATAAAAGTTAGTCTTGCAATAAAAAGAAATATTCATCCAAAATTATTTTTCACAATTAAATATTCAATATTCTTGATAAAAGTTATCAGTACTTAAAACTGAAGAATAACTGAATTGGCAATGAAGTAAAATCTACAAGCAACAAGATAATAAGAAAAAGGTTTTCAAATTCACGTCATAAAATCTCCCTCTCTTCTTCTTTTTAATATTGTTTATAAATTATTGATGATAAGCAGGCCAAGATAGTGAACATCAGTAACATTATTATCCAGAACCATGAATATTTAATAACTATAAAAAGATGTACACACTGGTTTAATAACAAACTAGAATAAATTAGACTAGTCAGCAAACTAGAATAATAAATAAAAGTTAGTCTTGCAATAAAAAGAAATATTCATCCAAAATTATTTTTCACAATTAAATATTCAATATTCTTGATAAAAGTTATCAGTACTTAAAACTGAAGAATAACTGAATTGGCAATGAAGTAAAATCTACAAGCAACAACAAGATAATAAGAAAAAGGTTTTCAAATTCATGTCATAAAATCAATTATGACATGAATTTTGAAACTCTTTGAACAATGATTCATGAAAAATATAAGGAAGACAGATACTATGATAGACTATCTAATGGCTTTTATATGCTAAATTTAATTTTTATGCTTTCACCATGGCCAGAGGTATGATTTCAATTTCAAGTCACCATTTTCAAATTGTTATTTGGTATTGAGAGATTAATCTGTAAATATAGCCAAGTCTATTTTCTTCAAGTTTGTAAATTATAATTTATTTTGTAGGGGGAAAAAAAACAGACTGAAGCCTCTTCATTCACATTAGTCAAATTATTTGTAATAGTAAACGTGCTTGAAGGAAGAAACTTGAAGCAAATTGTCTGTTCATATTTGATCAAGTCATTGAAGAAAGATGAAATCAAAATGTCATCAACTGAAATAACATTTGGGAGTTGCTTTTACAACCATCCAGCTTTAGCCTCTTTGGCATTTCCCCTTACATTTATATAATGAGGCTAGTGTCTTGGAGAGTTATTATAGGCTCCATTATTGTGGGAGAAGGATTTCTTGAACCTACAAAGTGGAGCAGTCAATTTTTGAAAGGGAAAATCACACAGTCACATTATTGAGATGTTAAAAATCACATGATGCCAGATTCAGCTTCTTCAGACATTACACTGTTGTTTTTCCTAGCATAGAAGAGTGGGGGTGTAGTGGAGAATCTGGGCACTGTAACAAGGATAGATTGATCTAATATACAGATAATTCCAAAGCCACTACTGAAGTAGAGGCAGATTTACTGCAAGATGAGGATGTCATATTTTTATTCCCTTGGACAATTTCCACTTCTTTCAAGCAGAAATCTATGCTATTTCTGAAAGTATTAAAATCAATTTTGATAGGGAATATGTTAATAAACATATTTATATCCTATTAGATAGAACTAATAGCACTCTGAAAGCACTTGATAACTCCCACTTTACTTCAAAGCTTGTGTAAGAATAATGAATAAAGAGCACTAATGGCAGTAGTGACTTTAACAAACTAATTTATTTCAAAGTAATGTAATACTTTCAGTCTAACAGCTAGACCATCATCAGCATATACAATAACTCAAAAGAACATAAATAAAATATGTTTTCTTACAATTCAAAATTAAAATATTTATATATACCGTGTTAGAATTGTGCAAAAATAGATCTTAATCTAAGTAGAGAACTTTAGATACATAGATAGAATTGTAATATAAACATAAATATTATAATACAAAATAAAATCTGTAAATAAAATAAAAATATAAAAATAAAAGATTTTATAGTCTGCTATGTACGACGTTGACCGATGTTAGGTGGTGATCATAAAAGGATCCAAAACATAATATTGTTTTATAATGCACACATTTTATGAACCCCATTTCAGTTTCAGCAATCCATTTCAGTTTTGATAAAAAAAGGAAAATTCTTAAAAAGATGAGACTCAAACCTGCAACTTTCTGATGATACATTATGTTAATCGAACAGCGAACCCATCGCACTACGGCGGCACTTATTAGTATGTTAATATCAATTGGTATATAAACAACATAGAAAACTTTAAATCCCATTTTTTCGGGAATGCTTGAGAGTTGCGTCGTATTACTTCAACATGGGTTTGTGGGAGGGTAGTACTACAACATATGTAAAAATCAAAAAAATTGGAGGGGGCCATGTTTGGCACTCACCTTGCAAGACATCTTTTTAAAAAACTCTCTATATTTGTTAATATTCTGTAATGAATACTTTGTGTTTTTTTAATTTAATTCCATCAATGTAATGTTTTGGTTTAGCATAATATGAATGGCTGATAATAGTATTAGATGAAATGATCAATAGAGTAAATGAACACATTACTAAATAAAAGAAGTTTAAATATCTATGTAATCTTGACTTATTTGATCAAGAGATAGTTCAATTTGTTTATAATAAAACAAATTATATGTAACAACTAAATAATAAAATACTTTTTTTTTTATATGCATACATTAATTCAGTTATATTAATGCAATTTGCATTAATGTAACTGAACACTTTTTTACAAAAAGAGTAGAATATAAATATTAGTTTTATGATTAATATGACTCTATATTCAAATCATATATAACTTACAATGTAAGCAGTTTTGTTCAATGTACTTCTCACTGTGTATCATACATTTTAAAATCAAACCTAAAATGTTTTTTAAATAAACAAACAAATTCTTGTGGATTTATTTATTATTCAAAAATTGCAAAATTTATCTTCAAATATTTATCATAAAATGTGCTTTTATATTCAATATTTTATTCACAAGACAGAGAAAAAAATTTTTATGATCAACTATTTATAAATACTTTATTTTCTGATATGGTTGTCTTCTTATTCAAACATTTTAAGGTGATGATAGTAGTATAACTGATTTAGCTGGTATGAGGCATAAACAATTTTAGCTGACAAAGTATACAATATAAAAGATTACAAAGAGTTACACTGCCAAAGTGATATAACTTCCAATACTATAAGCACTATGGCAGAAAAATAAAATTATGCACAAAACATAAATAAAATTTAGAAACGTATAACTATAAGCACTACAAAGCAATCCAGGAACGATTTTTTAAAAATAAACTTTTTTATTTGGAAAGAAACGTTTTCAGCTTATATTAGCCCTCCTCAATTCTCAAAAGATATGCATTCTATCGAACAACCAATTGTCTTAATTAAAATGTAAAAAAACTTTCTTCCTTGTATTTGTTAAATAATCATTTTATTTTGATTTAAGAATTTTTTATAAGAGAATATGTATATATATTTTATCTTAAGCTTAAAATTTGTTAAGAATATGTATAATTATTATTTTTTTGAAATTATGTATTTTGTTCTGAGTTCTAGAACACCAACGCTTGTTCAACAGTTGGTTGTTCGATAGAATGCATATCTTTTGAGAGTTGAGGAGGGCTAATATAAGCCAAAAACGTTTAAATAAAAAAGTTTATTTTTAAAAGATCGTTCCTGGACTGCTTTGTAGTGCTTATAGTTATACGTTTCTAAGTTAGAATCCTTTAAAAGCAGTTTTGTTAGTATTCGTAAATAAAATAAGAATCAACACAACAAGTAGAATAATAAACAGTTTATTATTTTACTGTTAATGGAAGCTGATGATGATTTTAAAATAAATCAAAAGCACTTCTTCCTTTGATTGATTCTTATTTTATTTATGTTTTGTGTATAATTTTATTTTCCTGCCATAGTGTTTATAGTATTGGAAGTATACAATATAACTTGCACTCCATTTTCTACCATTTTCAGGTGACCAAATATTGTATCAATATAAATCTGATAAGATATATAAAATTACTTTGTTATCATTCTACTCTAAGCAATAGTTATCAACTGCAACTACTAGCATAATCATATTTTCAACATCAAATATGAATTAGTATCTAATTGAAATATGCGAGAGATTCATTTTTTTATTTTTCATTATCATTTAATACCTTCTATGGTTAATAATTATTCAATTGGAGCAATCTAGTTGATCCTTCGGGTTTGCCTGCCATTACTTATCAGATAATTATTTGTAATATTTTAAAATTGACTAAAGATTATTAATATAATATCTATGTCACCATAAGCAACAGTGTGTTGATAAATTTTTATCCACCACCTTGCTGAAAAAACAGGAATCTATGCACATTTACATGCATAAGTTTATTATAAATTTTACTGATTTACAATAAAGCACAAAATTTTCAATGATAAAATAGTCAATTTTCCAACTGATTCTCATAGAATGTTTTCATTGATTTTTTACAAACTCTTGTTTCCTATAAAATGGAATTAACATCAATTTTAAGTTGCAAGTTGCAGACCAGAAAAGGTTGCAACTTGCAACTTAATGGAATAAAAATAAAGTGATCATTTTGCATCCTCTTTGTGCTAGTAATGGAAAGACAACACAATGTCTATGATAATGGCTGGATGTACCACATTTACTTTCAAAAATATCAATTTCTTCTCAATTATGTTATTAAAAATATGTAGCTGTATATGAATGTTCATATTTAAATAAATTCAAAATAAATGTATATTAATTTATAGGATGCTTTACAAATAAGATTAGGAAAGTGTAAATTGAATTTTTTTAATGAGTAAATATGGCTGCCACTAATGTATGTATCATCAGCTAATATTAAATAGAAATATAACAATCTCCAATATTTCTGAACCATAATTTGTTCATTTTCTGATAGTTCTGATCACTAATAAAATTAAATAAAAGCAAACAATAAGCCAAAAAAATAAGATAAATCGTTTATTCAAAAACGTTTTCGGCTATCCACCTAGCCTGCCTCAGTTTTAATACAGACAGAGAAGCTTCTCTCCCCCTTTCTCATCAGGCCAAATCGGGGAACCAATCAGTGACTGGTTTTTAACATCAACAAACTGCAGGTAGAAAATTACCCGTCTAAACATATTAACAAGAAAACACGACAAAACATTTCTAAAATAACATTATAACAATTACAATTATCATCAAACCTCGAAATTTAGGTATAGAGAAAAAATAATAATAATAAAATATTAACTATAAAGTCCATCATAAAAAAAACAGAGTTACATAACGTGGATGTTTTTCGGGCTACTCGAAAAACATCCACGTTAAGGAAACATATGGTTTACACCCGACCCACTCGTAAGCCCTTTAACTAAAACAAACATCATAGATCACTGTAGCTATAAATCTATCCTTACAGAATAATATTTCAAGTCAAGTACAGCAATCAACATTCTTTTCATACATATTGCGCACACAGTCGAATTTACCGGAAAATATAATTTATTAAAAGTATCAACTAAAATTACTAAATAATAAAATCTATATAATTATACATCAATTATAAATTAACAAGTCTCAAAGAGTAAATACAAAATAATAGTACTACATTAAAATCTAATAATAATATTAAAATCTATAAAATTACTCTAGCTAGAAAAGGTTAAAATTGAAATCGGCCAATTACTATCCACACAAATCTAAACAGTGTCGCCGGACATAATTTACATAAATATAAAATTATAACCCATTACAGTATAATAACAATATTAAAGTCGGCCGAAAGTTTAAATTACAAGTCTAATACTAGGTTGCCAGACTAAAAGTTTCATAAGCTGTACAAAAATATAATACATTATAATACAAATAAACAATATTAAACAAAGATGCTAGACTATGATGCTAGCTTATGATTTAACTTGTACAAAAATTATATAAATAAACAATATTAAATGTAGAGTTCCATTTGGCATGAGCCACACCTATTTAAACTACCTAGCAAGCCAGGCCCAAGCCGGGGGTAGCACAAGCGAATTGTTGTAATTTATTACTTGCTTGGTCTTTCCTAGGTAATGAATAGTTCACCTGCAGTTTGTTGATGTTAGGAACCGGTCACTGATTGGTTCCCCGATTTGGCCTGATGAGAAAGGGGAGAGAAGCTTCTCTGGTCTGTATTACAACTGAGGGAGGCTATGTGGATAGCCAAAAACATTTATCTTACTTTTTTGGCTTACTGTTTGCTTTTATTTAATATCTAAAGTAAGAAGTTTTCCTTATTCATTGATAAAATACAGAATGATTATTTTGCAGCTGATTTCAGACATCAGATTTGCACTTCTGGCAATTGTGTATGGTGGTCAGCTTTCTATTCCTGTTGATTGCAGCAAAATCTCCAGTGTGTGCTTTGCTTCAGATTTTATCATCATTCAAATTTTGTTAAATATTTTTGTTGAGGTTTAGAAATGACAAAAAATTTTAATATTTATTTAATACTTTCTGCCAAACAAATATCTCAATAAAATCAAATTGTAGAGAAACATGACTGGATGTGACACGATGTCACACCCTGCTCTCCTCCAACTTTTTACTTTGCTTTAATTCGTTTCTTTAGCACTAATGAGCAGACCAAACTATCACATATTTTTAGTAAAACTATTTAATCAGTAACGTTTTCGGCATTTGAATGCCCTCTTCAGCTCATACATTAATCTACCAGTTTTAATTTATCAAATATCTTATATATAATTTATCAAATATTTTTTCTTTGCACTGCAACAGAATATTTTAATGCTATAAGTTTGGCATTTTGTTGGAGTGATCTTACTTATTCCAATATTGAACAGGATTTGGTAAATGCTTAAAATTATAAAGAAATTATTGATTTATTTCAATGAATGTTATATTGCTCTAACATTAAAAATTGGGAGAATTGGATTTTACACAGGTTTCATATTTTTACTGATTTTCAAACTCTCAAATAGAAGTCAAAGGGCCAATTGACTGTACAGAAATGCTTCAGTTTTCTACTCTAGAGGATTTGGGTTTGATTCTCAGGTTTCATCTCTTGGAAGATTCTTTAATGGGTCTGGCTCAATTCATTTATCCAATACTTTACAATTTGGTTGACTTCTCTGCATGAGTGGACAGCTTGTGGCAGGGTTTTTATAGCAGTAACCACAACTGATTGGAAAATAGTATCACAAAAAAGAAAATAAAGAGAACTGGTTATACATGTCAGCTTACACGAGTATATATTATATATGATCATTGTCATGCTTAATAATCAGTTTGCAAAATTCTTGAAAAATCTAACAAATGGCTTGTGCAAGCTGGCTCCAACACACCACTGACAATAAATATAAACAATGGAAAAATCTAATTATAAAAATATATTAATTTATAGTAAAATTATAAAAATCTGAATAATTTCAACCACCAGTAAGATATAATGGCTACAGATATGATCACAAATGTATTTCTTACGATCATTGCATTGACATCTGTGATTTGCTGCTTAAACATGAAGAAAATGATCTCTTTCTGAAGCAGTTCATAACTGCTGATGAAAAATGGATTGTTTACAACAAAGTTGAACAAAAGCGATCATGGAGCAGAAGAAATGAGCCAGCTCAAAGCACGCCAAGACCCTATAGTCGTAAAAAAAATGATGCTCTTTGTTTGGTGGAATTTCAAGGGAATTGTTTTTTTGAGCTTCTTCCAGACAATTCCACAATTAATTCGGAAGTGTAATGCCACCAATTGGATAAATGTGAGTGAATCCATCAAACAAAAGAGGCCAGAATTGATTAACAGAAAAGGCATAGTGTTTCACCATGACAATGCCAAACTTTATACAAGTTTGATGACTCGCCAGAAGCTGTTACAGCTTAGATGGGATGTGCTACCATACCATACCACCATATTTGTCATATCTGGCACCCTCCGATTAAATCGTTTTAACTCAATAAGCACTACTAGCAGTATGCAGAAGAAACATTTAATTGTAGTTATTAAAAACGTTTTCGATATTTCTCAATATCATCATCAGTTACATATTATCACAACGATAGAACAGTTTCTAACAATGTAGTTCTAGAACAAGAAGCGATATAATTTAAAAATACATTTAAA
>AYEL01061302.1:0-15349 GCA_000484575.1 Olivierus martensii | reverse complement strand
ATATATATATATAAATGTTTATTTAATATAACATTTTTCTTTTCATAAATTTGCTTTTTAAAGAATACCCCCTTTCATTTTCATATAAAAGAAACTCCAATTAAAAATAATATTACACTATACACCTTAATATAAATATTTATAAAAAGAGAAAAAAAAAATCTTATTAAAATTCTTTAATTGTGAATCCAGTAATTTATAACAAATTATTATTTACATACACATTATTCTACACTAACAATTTTCAACTGATTTTCCAGAAAGAATCCACAGTGTGCTGTGGGATTTGAGTAACGTCAAAAATGAGAAAAAATTCAGGAATAGAAAAAAATTGTTGAGATAAGTTTTAGAAGTATTGTATATTTTTCATAGAAGACCAATAAGAATGAAAATAATAACAATTTACTAAAAAAAGTTCTTTATAATAAAAGTGTAAAAATAAAAATCAAGATTATTTTTAAAAATAACACAACAATTAGAATTTTACCATTGAACTTTTAAATGCAATTTCAATACAGAAAAATATAATATACATATCTGCTTCATCAAGTTGCTAACATTTTCTCAAGTTACTAATATTCATATTACAAATATGAAAATTTCATTTTCAAATTTCAAAACCTCAAAGAATTTTAAATATTATGATAGCAAAATGCTCTGGCAACCAATATAATTTAAAATTACACAGTTAGTTAATGTATTATGGCACTTTTTCAAGATAGCAATGATTATACCAAAAATAATAATCTTCTAATTGTCCAATTATGAAATATATTTACAAAATAGTTTGTAAAGCTATTTCAGTACTTTTAGAGGCAAAATAACAGCAATATTCAAGTTATGAGCAAACCTTATGTAGAAATTAAGTTCATAACTTGAGCACATACACACTAATTGACAATAAGTTAATAAATATAAATATCTGCTTAACAATTTATATAAATTATAAATACAGTAAGTTCTCAACTTACTGGTAATATGTCCAAAAAATTTCTGTGAAAATTGAAAACTATGTCAGTCCCAACAATACTTAAATTCAATATACACAAATGAGTTCATTAGAGAATAGACTGGACAAATGAAATTTATTTATATTCTATGCTGCTGGGAATGGAATGAGATCCATATTACCGAACACAAATGATTCCAGTGGGAGTTGAAAGACTATCGATAAATATAAATAAGTTTCTTTAAGGTTATAAATGTTATTTTTGTGAAAAAGATAAAATTGTTTAATGAATTTTTCATTGGAATTTTATAGAAAATCAACAAAAATAAAAATATTTATGTATCTCTGAAATTGCATAAGTCAAAACTGTGTAAATTGAGACTTAATGTATATAGTCATATGGAAGAAATCATATCTAATTTAAAACAGAATTAATATCTATTTACAAAATTAGTTACATAATTTAATTAAAAAATTGCATAATTGCCTATCTCATATACATTATTAAATAATAAATATCATATTTATTTTAATAAGTAATCAATTTAAACAATTAAAGCTTATACAGTAAAAATTCTTCAAATTTTATTATCCAAAATATGAAAAACATTATGTTAAATCATGTTATTCATACTATTCTCAATTGAATTATGCTGCTCTATTTTTAAAACACATCAAAAATCAGCACAACAAGGAAAATACAAAAATAAAAACTTCAGATTTTTCTTTTCAATTTAGAATAATTTTATTGAAGCACTTTTGACACTCTGGGTCTTCCTCAGCAATTATTACAAAGAATTGCTTTGTAAAAATTGAAAAAGAAACTGTATTCTAAAGTTTACATTGCTTTGTAATAATTGCTAGAGAGATCCAGAGGATCCAAAGCACTTCAATAAAATTATTTTAAGTTGACAAGAAAAATCTGAAGTTTTTATTTCTGTATTTCCTGCTCTTTGTGCTGATTCATGTTATAAATATATTTATAAATCATTATCTCAAGAAACTTCAAGCTTCTAAATTAATGTTAGACCATTAGTACTATTTACTATTAAATAATTCTTATTTAGTGCTATTTACTAAATCATTGTGATTTTAAAATAATATGTTACACAATATTTTATGAAAAATTAGTTTTCAGCATATCCCTAATTATTGTATCACAAGTGTTATGTGGCCAACCTTTAATCTTTTTTGAGTATTATAGAATTCAACAGAAAAAATTGAATAAAAATCTAAGAAATTAGTTTTATATGACAATGTTTTATTGTAACTCCCAAAATTTTTTAAATAATTTGTCCAATTTTGATTACATTTAGCACTACAATATTTATAGCCCAATTTGAGTTCTGCTGAAAATACATATATCTCTCAGTTAATTAAGATAATGTATTCCTTGAAAATTGTTTGTTAGGTAAAAATTTATAAAATGAAACAAATTCCCATTAATTCCAATATAAAAATTTTATTAGATTCTTGGGTTCCAGAAAAATTACCATCATTTTATTTACTGATGTTAAAACATTTCAAAAAATATTAAAATAAATGATATAATGCATACTATAATATAGCATTTATGATGATTATTATTTATTTAGCTTGTTTGTTGTCAGTGATTTTGAATTTTTTTAGCCACTAATTGCAGTTTTCAATTTTAATCCTAATGCAGAAATTAACATACAAATCATTATGTCTTTATTTATTTAAAAAAAAATTTTTTTTTCAAATATTTGTTTTAAATTTATCTGTAATACTTAAAAGTTTTTATACTGATAATTCAGTTTTTCAAACTTTGAGGTCCTAAATTTGAGAGAATTTATGCTAAAAAATAAGCCCACTCATTGCATTAAATATTATGTTAATATTAAACATGTACTTTATTTTTTGTTTTTTTGCAAGATATAACATTATTTTAATATAATATGAAATAATATATATATTAATATTAATATGAAATAAGTCAAAGTGACGAAATTTTTAGATTTTAGATTTATATTTTCGATACATGTACTGTATTTTATATGCCAGTAAAATATACCAATATACATATCTACTATAAAATAATAGCATTTCTATTTTTTCAATTCTGCTACAGCGACAAAGTCGAAGAAATGAATGTTTGTAAGTATTCCATGATCATTACATAGAGGACCGGATTCAATTCTCGGATCTACACCTGCAGAATATTATAGGATGCGGTAAAACCACAGATTTCTGTGTGTAAATCTCATCGAGTTCGGATCGATTCGTTGAACGCCATCCTTCAAATGATGGCCGACTCCCACATGAGTCAACCGAATAGCTACAGTGGAAACATGTTGTGCTTTCACCCAGTCGGGTTCAATTTCCGGGTCCTATATCTCCAGGTTTTTCAGGAGGGTCCGGACCCGAATCGTTGAACTCCGTCTTCCGTCTGACGGCTAACCCTACTAGGGGTATGTGCGACCCTTGGTAGAAATTCCCCGCCGCTTAGTACCTACTGGGCGGAAACCCATGTTAAATCACATACAGAAAAACTACAACATGAATGTGGACGATTTATTCTTAATGGATACTTAACCATTAAACCAGTCGCGTAGGTACAGTTCGAACAGTTTTTCCTTTGGGAAATGCATAATGCATATCAAACCTATTTAGACACAATTTGAAAATTAAGTTAAGAAAAGATAACTTTATTTCTTTTATTTATAAATTAAAATGAAAATTACAAAACAAAAATTAATAACAAAAATGCCGCCAGCGGCGACCGCTCCCTCTGCCTACTTCTAGCTATGCCATTGTGTTAAACTCCTGTGTTCTTAAGTTGGCCGGATGGCCGCGTGGTAAAGCTGTAGCTTACCACCCTGGAGGATCCGGGTCCACACCTCCAGCTATTCAGGAGGGATTCGGCCCGTCTCGTTGAACCCCATCCTTCAACCATCTGGTTGACCCCATCATGGTGTTAGGGTTAACCACTGTGATGAGTTCTATAAGTGACCGCCGCCAGGTATAGTATATCCCTAGTGAGATATGGCGGCTTAACCTACCTAACCTAGTCCATGTTCTTAATATTTGAGAAAGATAGAAAGCGGCGAAAATCTCAAAAAGAAGAAGATACTAGAATAACTAGTATCTTCTTCTTTTTGAACTACTTATTTGTATACAAATAAGAGATCTACTTATTTTTATACAAATTTATATTGTACATATTATCTAAATTAAATTTACTTTTTAAATTTATAATAAAATTATTTATTTTGTATTTGAAGAAAAATTAGAACCACTTTAATAATTTAAATATAAGAAAATTAAAAGTCAAAATAAAAATTTAGTAGTAATAATTTTCATTTTTCTCTTTATAAACAAATTCAAAAACCACATTCTATTCTTCCATTAAAATTAAGAACAGAGATAATACTTTCACTTAAAATCACATTAATGGAAACAAATAGCATTCTTAAAATGAAGTAACTGAATTATTGATGAGATGTGGATCAATTTACATTTTTCGCCTTTTATTGCAAATTACTTTTCATTAGAATTAATCTCTTCTTATGTTGTTTGTATTATGTTACTTTCAGAATTCTACTCTTAGTAAAAATTCAGAATTCTTCTCTTAGTTTATAAGAATAAAATGATTTTTAATTGAATTTTTCTTAAATTTTTCATAATATTCTTAAATAAAATAAATGCTACAAATATAGAAAGTTAAGAGAAATAAATATGAAGATTTTATTATAATTTATGTAAGTAAAACTTACAATCCTAAGAAATGAGAATCAAATTTTTTTATTTAAATTAAAAATAAAACCTCAAATTTTTATATTTTAAATATTTGTTAAATTCATATCACACAATTTTCATGTCAACATAAATTAGTTGAAATTCCAATAATTGATGTAATAAATTCATATAAAAAATTAATATATTGATAAAATGAATTAATGATAACTATTTCAAATGATTTGTTATAAAATAATTGTAGACTATTGAAAGGATCAATATTTCAAAAACATTGTGTATTAGTTAAGAAAAATTTTCCCCTTACTATTTAATTTGATAATTTCATATTATTCCAATAAAATCAATAAACTATGATGATGTCACCATAATGACAGCATGCACAGAGCCGGTAACATAGTAGCAAAAGTAACACATGCTACGGCCCCGTACTGATAAATATTTACATAATCTTTTGGTCATCTTCTAATACAAGCGTTAAATCAATGATCTTGTAATTTATGCCATATTTAGCACCTTTCATTTGATGTCATGAAATTGTGAGAGAAAGAGCATACGAGGGTGACTTAGTGTGACTCTGAACATAATCTTCTGCATGAAATGGATACATCCTATATCATATACAAATTTGCTCATGCTAAATGTAGAAATATTAATATTTAAATGATAATGTTGACAGTGTTGTTACTTTTGATAATGATAATTACTATGCAAATTAAAAATGTATGTGTTCAAATATATTTGTGTTGATTTATTGTTTTTTTTTTAATATAGGGCCCCCCTTTCTTAACATATGGTACAAGCTCCACATTAGCTTAATCCGGCCCAGGTCCTGCATCATAATGATATCATTGTAGAAAGGGATGACATTTTTGGCATAATCTACTGTTGCATTGCCTATGATGTCACGCTGGTATTGCTATGACATCATCCCAAATTCAAACATGACTCTAAAGGATTTAATTGAAGGCATTTTCATTGCTGCCCTAAAATAACCCATCCCCATAGCGATCTCGAACTAGGATAGCTTATGTTACCTGCAAAACCAAGGGAAGTCTCTCGGCCAAGTTTGGCTTTGAGAGGTGAAACGGTGCAGAAGCCTTTCGGAACATACAGACATCATATACACACAGAAATTTGATTGACGTCATATCATGATGACATCATCGTCTATTGTAAGGCTCTAGATAGGGGGTATACTCATCAGTCGCTTGTTTTATAGTATTAAATTGTAAGTAGAAAGTATTTATAAAATTAGACTGCTATGAAAAGGGGGATGCAGACACAGAAAGTTTGGAAACCACTGTGATAATTTATTTGTGAAAATAATTTTTTTTTTAAGTTTGAATTTTAAAAAATTCAAATCTAAAAAATAGTATCTTTAACATACAATAATTATAAATTTTGTTACATGATAATTATTTTAATAAAAATTAATAGATACAAAATAATTCACTTACTAAAAAGATTGCATTTGTTAATGATAACATTTTCTAACCAATAGAAAAATTCCATAGAGCAAATTTATATATGTATAAAAAAATATAGTGACAGTTGTTATTGTATTTGTCTAGAATAAAGCGATATATTAATAATTGTTTGAAATTGTTAAATAGCTTTATTAGAGTTAAAGTTTTTCAAATATATAATAATTAAATAGCAAGATATATTGTAATTGGCATATAGCAATTAACATAATTTTATCTTAATATAAAATCAGTGATCTATATATATAGTAATAAATTTGATATGAAAATATATTAGTAAAGAAAAATTTCAAAAATAATCAATTCATTCATAGCATTAAATTTTGATAAAGCATCTGAATAATGAAATTTTTTATGAAACAATTTGAAAATATGGTATGCAGAAAAAATTTATTTAAGAAATGAATTAAAGCTTGTAAATTATTATATAGTATAACACAAGACACAATCATCAATTTAAACAAATTATAAAAATATAAATAAAAAAATTAATCAAACAATGATGACACTTTTACAAAATTATTTCATAAAAATGAAAAACCAGTATAAATTTGCAGTTTGTTAATACAGAAATTCATAAAACAAGTATTTATAAAACACATAAAACAAATATTTATAAAACAAGAGGAACCTGTAAAGCTACAGACTTGCACATAAAGTTGTTTATTATTATAGATAATAATAACTAAACATATTGTAAACTTCAGATTTCTAATAATTATTACTATATGAAATTTTTCATATAAATTTTTGCTATTATACATGATTTATTGTTGTGATTTTATATACTGGATTTAACATTTTTAAAAGTTACATTTTAGTAATAAACATATAAATAAAAAAATATTATAATCACGATTTAAAAAGAATTAAAACTATAGTAATTATTATCTTTTATAAGTTATTGGCAATAATCTCTCTATATATATATATATATATCGTATAATATTTTCTACTGAGCATATTTATGCCATTATTTTTGTGTATTTTAAGTATTGTGTGTCCTTTTTAGGATACACAGTACTAAAAATTAAAATGATTACAGTACTCCAAATGATATGTCAGCATCATGGATGGTCAACATCGTTGTCTTCAATGTATATATATCATCGATGATATATATATTGGATAGACTGTTCAATGTTAGAAAAACGACGCCGTCCACCCAGTGGTGTAGTGCTAAAAAAATAAGTACCGGAACGCTATCAATATATGTATCGGAACGCTACCTATATAAATATATATATAGACGTTATCTATACATATTTATATTGAAGAACTATGCATATACACAGGGAGTCAGAAAAAAGTATGCAGAGTTGTGTGTAACAGCAGTATATGCATTCATATATACAGTATTTCATTGTACTTTCACTCTCTTTGTGTGTTGTTTAATAAGTCCCTATGCAGTGGTGAGCTGTAGGGGACTCGCGAGAGCCCTTTATTAAATTTGTATGTAATTTGCGAGCCTCTTGTTCTTTTTGCTTGCTTGTTTATTTTTTCCAAGAAAAACACGTGTCTTGCGTATCATAATCATACTTTGACTTACATTAGTCTTTCTCTTCCTTGTATTTGCGTATTTGAATATACAGTACATCTCGAATAATGGCGATCTGGCAGTAATTCCCTTCGAAGCAGGGTAGGCGGGTAGGAACTTAGCGCGCAAAAAAGTTTTTGAAACATGGGAAAGGTGAGAATTAGCGTTTCGTCTGGTTTCGTTTAAAGTTCGGTCAAACGCGTTGTAGATAATCTAAAATTTAAACAGGTGCTGGAAAATGTCATCTGTTTTCAATAAATTTATTGTCGAGTATCAAATTGTTTAACATCAAGACGGTGAGATGAAGTCCCGTTTTTTTTTGGTTTCCATTAAAATTTTCAATAAGTAAGTTATTTTTATTTTTTTAAATTAAAAAACTTTTTATAATTTTAAAATTCTTTGTTGTGCATGAACAATTATTTGTATTTTCTGTTTTTGTAAAAAGTAAAGCATTTAATTAGAATTTGATATTTTGTTTTTATAAGATAAAGTGCGAGTCCTTTGTTAAAATTTTCATAGCTCACCACTGTCCCTATGTATACATTGTATTGCTCATTGAAGACTTTCAATAAAAATAAGCTATTTTTGACGTTTTAGTTTTAATTTGAAATTATGAACTTAATAGTTAAGAAAATTAATTATATGCAATTATTCAATTAAGGTCAAAGATATTATAACAGAAACAGATGTAATGTATTCTAACAAATTGTTCCGGTACGCGTTCCGGCCAAGGAAAAAAGTACCGGAACGATGTTCCTTCCCCATTACACTACTGCGTCCACCAGTTGTAGGACGAGTACTTTCGTGAACTTACATTCGGCGATATGGCAAGTTGGTTTTGTTTTCGTGACCAGACGTATCCCATTTATTTTAGTAAGTGTGATGGCCAGATCCTAATAATTAATAAAAAGGTGTAATATCTAATATGGAGTATTAAATAATTTTATTATTATAATTTTTTATAAATACACATTTTCGATAATTTTGAATAAAGTGCAAAATATTCCAAATTTTGCATTTCCCTAATCGTGTTTCGACGAAGGAGAAAAATAGATTTAAAGGTCATCGAGGGTGAATTGTTTAAAAAAAAGCAATATTACTTGTATTTTATGCTAAAGAAAATGTTAAGTTATGAAAAATTAAGCAAAAATGAGGGAGTGAATAAAATTCTATCTTTTTTTGGCAAAGATTATAATCAAATAAAAAGCAAGGGAATAAATACATTATTAATACAAATAGTCCAAAATAGCCAATAGTCCTATCATTACTAAATTAACGTTATTTTTAATTTAATAAGGATAGAATTATTGGCATTTATTTGATAATAATTGTATGAACTTTAATACTTATATTAGTTGTATTGACTTTAAACTTTAATAAGGCTTTCTTAATACATTACTGAAAGGAATTGCCTCCTTCAATTTCTGTCTCACAGATGCTGCATTGCCCTGCATCAGCCAGATTAAATGTTTTGCATATGAATGTAGTCTGATCTCCGTTGTTTTTCTTATTAATTGAGTTTCATGCAGATCAACAAAAGTTTTTCTTGATGGAGCATAATGACTGAACCATTTACTGATAAATAGGTTAAGTATCTGAGAGAGTGTTCAAATATATCATCTAAATAATTTTTATTTTCCATTCTTAATTAAAATAATTGTTTAGAACCTTTATCAAAAGAATTTCTGGTATTTAAAATATCAAACAATTGATCCAAAATTCTAATAAATTGAATAATTGCTTCACACTCTTGTAAATCAGGATGATTCATTATTAGTAAATAATACAACACTAGAACTAAATGTTTCTGCAGCCAATTTTACATTTTGTTTGTTCCAAAATAAACATGAGCGTCTGACAATTTATTTGAAAACGTTAATTATTCTTATTCTTGTAGTCTGTTTAATTTAATTACAGTATATATTTCCATTTAACTTCAGAAATAGATGATTTAACATCATCTATTTCTGAAGTTATCATCTCTTTATCTGCTAGTGTGTTTCTTGCCAGTTTCAATATGTGACATGGATCTAAAAACAGCACCATCTGTTCTAGTCACAGGATGTTTAAATGATGATTTAAGTAAGTCAGGATTTTGTGCATAAATTCCTTCAATTGATTTAAAGTCTGGATATTTACAAGTGAGAGAAACAAGTGAGAGAATGTATATTAATTCCTACTCGTTTAACTTTTCCAAACACACTTTCATAATTTGTTCCTGGAGATTGGTTGATATTTTACTAATAAAAAAGTAAGCTATAAGGCATTTAAAATTACGATTTAGTGATACTATCATATATATTAAAGCTTCTGTAGCTAATCCTTCAGGATCAACATCAACTATACTTCCCAAGTCAATATAGGCCACACTTTTACCAAAACTCGCATTATAGGAAATTTGCTTTCTAATTGACATGGAATCAAACATAGCAATAATCCATTTAGAAAGAATTTCAGGCCGATTATGAAGAAACCTATTTATGTACAGATAAATTGGTTGGATTGATATATCGTAGGAGGTACTGTACAATTACATAGATCAAAAGTTTTACAGAGCATGCCGTTTGACACTGTGCTTCGCCTCGCTATGATATGCAGCGCGACGCGTCCCGTTCCCGTTTTCTGCCACCAGTGAAACTTTTAGCCTCTATACCTCGCTAATCTTTGACCTTTGACCTCCATTTCATTGGGATAATTTGCGTGTCTCGACCCGTCTATCGATCGGTACAATTTTTCTGGGTTTTGCAATGTATGCAACGGTACCGATTTTTCAGGTATTTGTTCTTTTAAAAACCTTATTCAGTTTGTCATTATCTTTCGATTGGTTGTGTCCTCGATATTCTTGTTGTGTCCTCGATATTCTTAACGAATACCTCAGTTTGTTTTGTTTAGAATCAGATAAAATATTGCATATTGAGATTTGATATTTTAATTATCACATTATTTCGAAAATAATAATTTATTAATATTATTATATTAGTTTTCAATATAAAACAAAACTTATATTAAAAATAAATATAGTACTTATTTATTTATTTAAATCTTTAATAGATTCAAATAAATAGTTGATTGAATCTGTATCTTTCTAAGAGGTGGCGCTGTAGAACAATTGTAGACTTACTTTGTTATTCGAGAGTTAGTTAATTTTGTTTAAATTAAAAATAATGGCTGCAATACAAGGAGCTATATCTGCTGCAGAACGTTCCATGAGATCTGTTTTTGTCGGTAATATACCATACGAAGCGACAGAAGAGCAATTGAAAGATATTTTTTGTGAGGTTGGTCCAGTTGTCAGTTTCAGATTGGTTTATGATAGGGAGACAGGTAAACCCAAAGGATATGGTTTCTGCGAATATAAAGATCAGGATACAGCTTTAAGTGCTATGAGAAATTTAAATGGCTATGAACTGAATGGTCGAGCGCTGAGAGTTGATAATGCTGCAAGTGAGAAGAGCAAAGAAGAACTAAAAAATCTTCAAGCTTCTTTAGGAGGACCACCAGCCGAAAGTCCTTATGGTCCAGAAGTAGAACCTAATGATGCTCCAGATGCTATATCCAAGGCAGTATCCAGCTTACCACCAGAGCAATTATATGAATTGATGAAACAAATGAAAATGTGTATTCAAAATAATCCAAATGAAGCTCGTAATATGTTGTTGCAAAATCCACAGTTAGCATATGCATTATTACAGGCACAAGTTATAATGAGAATTATAGATCCTCAGGTTGCTCTGAGTGTTTTGCATCGTCAAAATATTAATCCTTCACTCTTAACTACACCAAATGGTGAAGTCCAGCAATCTGTATCAAAAACAGAAGTATCTAATAGTCAAACTATGGTAACTAATCAATCAAATTCTTTTAACATTCAGCAACCAGTAACAGTTACAGATGTTAATTCACAACCATTCTGTACAACAATACCAGGTCTAGGAATGGGTACACCACCTGATATGAATGTGCCAGTCAGTAGACCTGTGTCAGCATTACGTACATCCCTACTTGGAGATAGACCTCCTGTTGGAATTGGAGAGAGACCTGTTGGGATTGGAGAGAGACCTGTTGGGATTGGAGATAGACCCATTGGGATTGGAGATAGACCTGTTGGGATTGGAGAGAGACCTGTTGGAATTGGAGATAGACCTATTGGAATAAATGACAGACCTGTTGGAATTGGAGAGAGACCTATTGGAATTGGTGACAGGCCTATGGGAATTGGTGACAGACCTATGGGAATTGGTGACAGGCCCGTGGGAATTGGTGACAGGCCAGTGGGAATTGGTGACAGACCAGTGGGAATTGGTGATAGGCCTGTCGGTATTGGTGACAGGCCCATTGGAATTGGAGATAGACCTGTTTCAGTTGCAGACAGATCTATGGGAATTGGAGACAGACCTGCTGGAATTGTTAATGAAATTCAAAGACAGCCAGTAATGTCTCAAATCCCAGAAACTAAACCTTCAGATATTTTTGATCCACGTATAATTTCTAGAATAGGTGATAGAGATATGAGACAAACTTTGGGAGATCGTGATATGCGTCAGTTACCATTAGGAGATCGTGACATGAGGCAAGTTTTAGTTGATCAAGATCTGCGAAACTTGTCTCCTGCTCAAAGTATGGCTGATAATCGGGTTCCTTTTGATCCACGATTTCGAAATACACCAATGGATCGTATGGGTGGAGCTACTACACCTTTTGATCCAAGATTAGGAAATAGAAGTAATACTTTTGATCAAAGAAACACATTTGAAACAGCTATCAGAGGTGCTTCACCAACTCAGATTAGATTTGAAGTACCAAGACCGACACATCCTTTAACACCAGGAATTCCTGGATTAGGATTGCCAAGTAGACCTTCACCATCTATTAGAGGAGTCATGCCAGGTACAACAGTTTCATCTCCATCTGTGCAACCTACACAGCCAATTGGATCACGTATGACTGCACCAGCACAGTCTTCGCTTTCAACTCCTGATCAAGAAAAAGCAGCTTTGATCATGCAAGTTTTACAATTATCTGATCAACAAATTGCTATGTTACCACCAGAACAACGTCAAAGTATCATGATTTTAAAGGAACAAATTGCAAGAAGTGCTCAACAGTAAATTTTATCTTAATCATTTTGTAATAATAATGATAATAATTTATATATACATGATGATATATGATAGTTTAGTCAGCTTTTATCATTCAAATTTTGGCTTTCAAAAATTTCATAAGTAATCTTTATAACAAAAAAGAATATTAAACATTAAAAAATTTCCACATTAAAAATATATTGTTCAAGTTTGAAAATAATTTTTTTCAATCATAAAATAATACTTACCAATAATAAAAAAGATAGTTGCAGTTAAGTTGATAAGAAAATTATTATTGTTAAAATGACAAAATGCTGAATAAGCTAAATTATAATTGAAAAAAAAAAAGGATAAGTTGCAGAAAAATAGATGATAACTGAAAGTTTTCTAAATTATTTAAAAGGTTTTTGAGGAATTTTGAAAAGTATGGTATTTAGAATTCCAATAATTTACTTATTTTCTGCTTAGGAATTTCATTTTAAAAATGAAATAAGCATATTAGGAGCATTTAAAATTGCAACTATAAAATGGAAAATTTTTATTGACATTGTGGAATTCAGATGATAATTTTAGTCTGAAAAAATTGTCTTAATAAGTTTAATACATTTATCAAAAAAGATGCTTATGAAATTTTAAAGTCACTAAGTATTTAAAGACTGGTATCAATTTATCATGCAAAACAGTGTATACAAATATAAAATTATAATATCTGTAATTTTAAAAGAAATATCAGTTTTTAATAATTTTATTATAGTACCTTTAAAATCATATATTTAAAATTAGCACTTAAAATAAAATACATACATTCATTTAATGAATTTTCTTTTTGACTCAGTTAATTTAATGAAAAGTTTTAATTTAAAAATTTTTCAAAAGTAAGGGGTTCAAGATACAATACAATATATAGATTTGTTTAGAACAAAACATTGATTTAAAATAATATGTGTAGACGGCTGAATTAAAAATGCAATTCTTACAAGTATTGATTTAAAATAAATTCTAATAAATTTAAATTTTATAATCAAAACTAAATATATTCACTTATGAAAAGTAAATTTTCAGCTTCTGATTTTTATCTCTACTAATATCATCTGTAGTGATATTAGTAGAGATGAATAATAAAATTCAGTTATTCAATAATTTTTTCTTGAGATTTTTAAATGATTAAATTTAATAAATTCAAGCCAGTGATGGAAAAAATGAAACATTCATTAAGTGATTAGTTCTTTCGTTATTTATTTATTTAATTTTTTTATAAACAAGCCGTTCAGATTGTTTGTTTAAATATATAAAAAAATTAATGTGTGGATTGCTTAAATGAATTACGACGAAACTTTAACAATGATGTAAAGAGCTTGAAATCTGGAACGAATATAATAATCGAAAATTATCAAAAATATTTTGTGTAAATTTTTTAAAAATAATCGTTACTTAAAAAAAGCTGGTTCCATATTATTTTTTTTTTTTTAGATTAATCAGAAAGTAAGACTATTAAATTAGGGAATGTTTACATCTTTTTATTTCAATATAAATTCTAGTTAACTATTCAATGATTCATCATAGCCAAAATTTATAATTGAGACTCAGAAATCAAACTAATTAACTATATTATTATTATTTTTTTTTTTTTAATTGAGACTCAGAAATCAAACTAATTAACTATATTATTTTTTTTTTTTTTGTAAATTTTTTAATTTTAATACCCAAGCACACGATTAGTGAAAACGTGCTTAGGTATTAAAAAGTTGAGAAATTTACAAAAAATGGAGTTAGTTTGGCTTTAATCAATTATTAATAACAATTACAAATTTACATAAAGACTCATTTAGCTCAGTGTTTTCTAAACGAGCCGCTTCACTCCATAATGGATGACGAGAATTTACTGATTTTAAAAAATTGATAAATAATAAAAGAGAGGTAGAGCTAAGTCGGATTCGAAGGACAAAGCATAGGCCACAACCTCCAGAAGAGGAGAAAAGATAAGTATGTGCAGAGATTCTACCCTCCTCCAATAACTAATACTTCAGGATAATTTTTATTTTCGTTGTTATAATACTGAATGGATAAAAAGATGTTTTTATGATTTTTTATTTCTCTACTAAAAGATCATAAATACTATAATTACATAACTACTATATATTTTATAATGGACTGTCTCGCACAATTTAGGATATTCGTAAAGTGTTGATGTAGAAAAACGAAAGCACTGATTTAGCTATATTTGGCCTGTCAGAGCAATCACTGTTAATATGGAAATAAATATTTTTATTTTTTATGAATTAAAATTCCTAGATACTACCCCTTCCTATTGAACTGTGACACGCAAACAAGTAAGCCATTTAAGAACACATTTCTCTTTATATTCAATCTGTATGATAATTTGTTCTCTAGATTTACTGTATCTGAAACTAAAACTCGAAGACTAAATTTCTGGTAGATGATACATTATACATATACAGGTAGTCCTCTACTTACGACGGCCAAAAATTATTATTAAAAATTCTCTAATTCAACTTTCCCGCCTGTATATATACATACATACAGTGACTCTCATGGTTATTCGTACGAATAGTGAAAT